>PQXN01000225.1:0-60699 GCA_004786275.1 Botryotinia convoluta | reverse complement strand
TGTAATAACGATTTATTCAATATATTATGAAAGTATTAAATATTCTCTTGCAGTGACGAAGTGGACGCTTCGTCAAGTACGGAATCTGCCACCACAGGGTTAGTGGGTTTGCGGAAACTGGGTTGGAGGATGATGTGACCATTTACCTTCAAGTTATATGAGTGTTTGTCAAGTGCAGACTCATTTATATGGTAGTGATTGAATCATTATGGAATCTGTACTTTTATATTATCTGGGAGTCACTGAGGTCAGGTGCAGAACGATGTGTTCAAAAAGATTTAGATACCCGTCTTGAAGATTCCTTTCTACTTCTTTTTTACATTACCAATACGAGAGCTTTTAAAACCATTTACATCATATTTTGATCTTTTGAACCAAATTACCAACGATTCAAATATTTCTATTTCGAAATGCCCCGTTACTCCAAAAGCACCCGTGATTCCCAATACGATAATCCGCAGCAACAACCCCAACGTCAAGGCACAGTTAACGAAGAACAAAGAGAAGCTATCCGTAAAGAGGATGAGAAACGAGAGCGCGAGAAATGTGAACAGCGGAAGAATCAGGAACTTCAACATGGACAAGCTCGAGCCGATGGAAGGATTAATGATGGACAAGATCGTCCACGAGGTGAGAAAGCCAGTGAACGCCGTTATGGGAAGAATTCTTCTGGAGAGATGGGCGGGAAGAAAAGTGTTCGTTGGAATTAGAGGGTTTGAGAGGTCTCAGGCGTGAGGAGGTTATCGTGGTATGCGGTGTTCGATGACGCAGCTTGGAGGCTTCTCTGGTTTCTTTAGTCATATGCTTTTCGGTTTGGTGAAAATGGGGATTCTGGAATGACTCTATCCTAAAAGGAATATTATATCAATGACTGAAATGTGATGTATCGGTTGACTCGAAATAGAATAGATTATTAGATTCATAGACAAAGGGTCTTTTGAATCTTAATTGGGAATCATCCTGAAGGGTTCAAACAGATATACTTCAAAGGATTCAGATTCCCAAATTAGAGATTCTTTTTTACTTCTTATTACATTACCAATACGAGATTCTCTTGAAAACACTTTACATCTTTTGATCTTTGAACTAAGTTAACAACAATAAACATACTTCCATTCAAACAAAATGGTCTACTGTCCCCCACGCTCCACCTCCCAGAACCAACACTACAATGATTACCCACCGCAGACTACCCAGACACCCGGTTGCTCTTCTTCTCATCTATACCCCCCATCAAATTCCAATACCTCTACCCACAATCTACAACACAATAGCCGTGGAGCTTACCCTCCTCAACCCCAGAAGTCAATCAAGCGCTCCTACTCGCCGCTTCCAAGACCACCTATAGGACCAATCCCAACCTCACGTGCACCTTCACCAACACCTCTAAGACCGCCTTCTCGTGCCCAAACATATCCATCTGTTAATCTATATACTCGTGGAAATAACACCCCTCGCGGACCAGAAGGCAGAAGAAAATCACGAGGATATCCCGAACAGAAAAATCGGGAAAGATCTGCCAGAAAGGGAGTTCAAGATGAAGAGATGAAGAGAGATGAGGAGCGGAAAAAGAAGGCAGAAGAGAAATGGAGAGAAGAGGAGGCAAAGAATAAACGTGAATACGACTCGGGGAAGGAAAAATTAGATTATCGAAGGCGAATGGAGCGAGATCGTAATCGACCGATTGATAGACGAGAGATAGGACCTAGTGGTGCTGCTGATAGAGGCTTTCATAGAGGTGGGGAGCAAGGAAATTTAGGGAAGAGAGTCAGCTGGAAGGGACAGACTTTTCGAGGAGATCCGCGTGGTTAGTTGGTGGTGGAAATATATAGCTGGGTAAGTTTGTCCACACTTTAAGCGGTGGTTATTCAATGTACGTTTACCTTGTGGCTAAGTCTCTAACTCTTCTAGTTACTCTCCTTAGGATATAGATACGCGAGGTGTGTATTGATATGCGGCATACAATGGCGCAGTTTGGGAATTTGTCCGATTTCTTTAGTCATTTCTTATTGTTAGGGTGTTGGGAGGGATTGTACGGGCACGGAGTTGCCTTCAAAAGGCTTCATATGAATACCTGCAGAATGCACCTGCATACTCATGTTTAAAATGACTGGCTCAATATATAACATCTTTGTGATTCGTCAGCAAGGATTTTATAATTAGGAGTCATTTTGGTATCTGGATTGGGACTCGCTGGTTCGAGGGCTCTTTATCTTATTTCCTTTTTGTTTACAATGCAACTTTGCTTTCAGTGCTTTACAATATTATATCCTTCTTAAACTTTTGACACTTTAATCTTCTGTTATCTACCTATATTAGGCTTTTGTGGTGAATGATTATGATGTTCTATACAGTAGACCTCTTACTAGGTGTCGCACATGTGCAATATCTCTTCACGCTCACAGCTGTGGGTATACTACAGTTGAATTATTAGAAAACTCAAAGACAATGTATTACACAAAGAAAGGAGATGAATTCATCCTAAAGTTGAGTTCTTAATGTATCATGACTGTTAAATGCAAAGTCTTATCAGGCGTTGACTGATATGTTTTGGATTATTTCTGCATCGCTGTCATTTCATGTGATCATTATGCAATTCTTATTATTATCCAGCAGTCATTTGTAGTCTGGATCGGGCTATAAGGATTGGGGCTCGCTGGTTTGGAGACTCTGATCTTTGCCTTTACATAAACAACTCAAGTCTATCTAGATACTTGATATGAGACTTTACGCGTGTTAAATATCAGCCAATAATCAAGAAACATATATCTATTCAAACAATGGTGTACAACAGCGACAGAAACCGACCCATCCGCCACCAGCCTCAACACTTCGCTCCCCAGGCATCACAAACTACTGCAAATTCCTATTATTGTCCTTTATACAATCAGCATGCAACCCAATACGCTACCCCAGCGCTAAAGAGCGACGCAACTTTCCGATGGTCAGATACAAATTCCACCACGAGCTCGTCGGAAACAACATCTCTACCAAGATCAGAGATAGAGAGGCTGATTCATGAAGACACAGAGAGAGATCGCCGACGTTGTGGCAAATGGGAGCAATGGGCCCGTGAACAGGAAGAAGAAGACAGATTAGCATTTGCAGCTGAGAATGCTCGTAAAGAGGAGTATAGATATAGACTCGAGGTACTGAATAGACAGACACGGGAATATGAGAAACTAAAAGTAGAGACTGATAGAGGCTGGAGGGTTTATTCACAGAAATTTGAAGCTGATGAACAGTCGGAAGCTGATAGACAAAGAAAGGGGGCTGACAGACGGGAGAGATTACGCACAAATTCTTCAAGAGATTTTAGCTTAAGAAGGGAGCATACCACTAGTTACGTTTCGGGAACATCAGGTTGACAACTTCCCTACACGCCTTTGTCGAATGAAGCCCTCATCGGTATTGCAAAGGAAAGCGACAAGAGGGGTAAGCACAGATACTAGATATTGGAGGTAGAATGTTGAGTCGAGAGAGGTATGTGCTAATTCACTCCTACCAAATGAATAGTGCTGATAGTGATTAGCACAATTCGGCCAGTCGGGGGCCCTTGAACAAGTTTAGTCAGTTGGGGGATGAAGTCAATATTTTGTGGATTTGGGAGTAGATTTGAGGAATTTTGAAGGTATTTCAGAGGAAGTTTTACGTGTATTTCGAAGAATTCAACTACATTGAAATGCGCCACGTTTTAAAAAAGTGGATGAACATATATCATGCCATTGACCGGCGGCAACATTTCAATTAGCGGACAGATTATATTTTCGACAGATAGTGAATACGAAAACAGTAAAGGGCCAATAGGTGACAGATTGGTTGCCTACCTTGAACTTAAATGTACAGAAAGTTGACTTTATGCTTGTTGAACACCTTTCCTCGGTAAAGATAGGAGAGATCCAACATCCCATTTGACGAGACCATCAGTTTTCAATACTGCCTCGAATCCCTTTCGATCAATGTTCCATCCATTCCAAATATAATACCACAGATGAATGTGTATTGCAGAGTCAGATACTCATATAATAATTATGGAGTCACGAGTTAATTGTGTTTTTGATTCATAAAGATAATTTTGGTGTTATCTTGGAGTCAATATGGATTGGTACCGAATCCTGCTAAAAGGATCAGGTTCTCCTAGACTCTCCTTTTTCTTTTAAACATTCTTGATACTGCCAACACACATCTGTTTACCAAACTTCGAATCGTTTACATATGACAGTATACCACTCAATATCAAGTAGCCATGTCTCTCAAGACCTGGCCCGACGAAACGTATCCTGGTTGCGATGTGACTTTGCCAGAATGCAAAATATGTATAGTACAGTACTGGATCTATCTTTGTGGGTGTATCAAATTTACCTGCCCTGGTGTTCCTGACATTAGTGTAAGGGGTAGCTGCATGACATGTTATCAGTACCTACCCATTCACGGAAAACCGGAGCCAACTACAATACCAAAGATCAAGTGCAATGAAATACTGACTACTTGTGGAAAAAAGAAATGTGTCGAGACCTCCCGGCTTCCGAAATGTCGAGAATGCACAGCTGAGATCCACGTCTACAAATGTGCTCACTTGAAAGTCAAGAAATCACACCGGTGCGAAGGGTGCCGTCCTAGCAAGAGCAAATATCCCAGCAGTCGACCAGAGCTACGACTTGTACCTCACAATGAAAATTTATATGGCGGCATGGTCTGTGAGAATTATTTGGACCACGAAGAATGTCGAAAAAAGCGAAAGGAGTTGATTTCACAGAAGAGAGTACCAGTTTTATCTAACTCTCAATCCTTTCAGCCAGAGAGCCACATGCAACTAGACCCTAGTCGTCCCAATATTTCGGACGCTACTTTTCAGAGACCAGCAGTGATAATACAGCAAGGACCAACGCTACCGCCATATCACGGCTATCAATACACATATCCACGAGAACGTGAGCCGGAGACCCAATACGCTCATACACCGGTGATGACATCGACTCATGAATCTACACCATCACCCTATGGAGGTTATGGATATGCCGGGGGATATCCGCATGGGCAGCCAAACCCCCAATATATCCCTGCCCCTGGTTCTGCGATACCACCAGCTTGGGGACAGCCAATACAACCATTGATAATAGAGGAAAATTCACAAAGATGCGCAGATTGGCAAAACGAACGACAACGGGAAGAAGCCCGTTTTGAAACAACCTTACTCCGAGAAAATATACGTCCGAGGGAGTATAGAGCTTCGAGGCGATGATCAAACTGCTATGGCAGATAGTCGTTGAGCGATGAAACGTACTCAGACGAGTGGACACTTTCAGTAGAGTTCAAATTACTGCTTGTGGGATATATTTCTTGGTGAGTTCCTTGATGATTCCATATGCTCTAGAAAAACATTACTAATTTACAATCACTGTCAAAGTTTTGCTCAAGGGGGGATGACTCCGCCTTGGGGGGATTTGTATCATAGTGTGAGTCTACACTACACAATCATACTATGTATGGTATTAACTGAATCATTATGGAATATGTTTCTTTTTATTTGGGAGTCACTTTGGAGTCCAGAGACAGGGTTATATGGGTTGAGGCCTGCTGGTTTTGGGATTTCTTTTCTTCTTCTGTTTTCTATCAACAATACAACTTTACTTTCGTTGCTTTCAAAGATCACACACCTTCTGAATATTCTACCTATTTCAAATACTCACTTCTGTCACACTGCGTTATTGAAACCGGTATGCCTAACATAATCACCCGTAACTGTTCCTCGGTGGGACGCGATGTACGATTGCCGGAATGCCCAAACTGTAAGATAACCTACATAATCTACAGCTGCGGATGCTACGATATGTCTCACCCTACTTGGGAAACTGACTGCAGCACATGTGTTCAATGGCGACCCGAGGACCTACAACCAGAGCCAACCAGCATACCAAGAATCGATGCCAAAAAAATAGATGCAACTTGTGGGAACGAGGATTGTAACAGAATTTCCAAGCTTCCATATTGCACAAGTGAACACGGACAGTGCACGACGCGGACTTATATCTACACGTGTGGGCAGATAAACATAAAAGAACGTTTTTCCCCGAAGTGCAAATTGTGTCGGCCTCGGGGACACTTGTACCCCGCAACTCGACCAATACGTCGTCCTTATGTATACCATCACCAGAAACTACCAAAGATCCAGGGCGTCTGTAGGGATTACCGCGAACACGAAAGACAACGAGAAGAACGACAGGATGCGGCTGAGTTGGCGAGAAGAACCGCGGAGTATGAAGACAGAATGCGACATGAACGGGATCAGGAAGCTGCAAGAGACCAGCAATACGAGCAAAGCTGGCAAACAGCACACCCAGTATCACAGAGAGATATAGAAGCGTATGGTTTTCCCGCACCAACATATTCTGGACAGCAATATGCTCCACCGGGTTGGCCTGATCCACAAGCTCCCGGTCCTAGTCACCCTCGGTAAACACTACCGTGGAACTGACAGGACAGCAATCGACTTGTCTGGTCCTGCAGTCGAGTCATATGTATCCTATTAATATGACTCGATAACCACATCCCTACCAATTCTCCTTGCAATCAGAATTCATCAAGTTCTGAATCGAGGCGGGCCCCTGATTCATATCAATATTATCTTCCTACTCATGTTCATTTCTTTGGAAGGAGTTTTCTACTATTTCACTTCTGGATGAACAATCCCATCCCATTTCCTATCCGTTTCTTTAGGGGGAGTTCCGGTAATATTGTGTTTTAGAATGGAGGTTACATTTCATTTATCTTTGGCGTCATTCTCTCAGGGAGAGTTCAAATAGCAGGCTATTTTAAATGAGGTCAAATCGTATCGTTGTTTTACTCTATCCATGGGTCTTATTTGTGCATGATATCAATTGTGCATATTCGAACGGTGAATTTATTGTTATATTGAAGCATACAGATGTGACATGCAGATGTGAAATTAATGCCTGAAGAGTTGCTCCCATCCTACCAACCAATGAAAGGAAATCCCATGATGCAGACCGATATGTATACATTCCCTAGCCCATCTCGACACCGCTCAAAACTACCCCTGAATCTTGAACTTACTATCCTTCCCCTCATCATGATACTTTTCATAAAGAAAATTTGCTCCCACAATCGTCAGATTTTCTCTCCCAGCCCATTCCCTAATCCCACTCCCTGGTTTCTCGAAGCCCCAATGTTTCCTCTCCTCAGGCTCCTCCAAATCCAAATTATCACCCTCGAGTAACACAAATACATATCTATGTTTTCCCGTTCCTTTTGGTGGCGCTGGTGCTTTATCTATTTCTTCTGGTCAGCTTACTCTATCCTCCTTCACCAGGTTCCTTCTTCCCCTCACAATTCCCGCTCAGATAAAAAGCAAAATAATAATAAAGAAAAGAAACTCACAATCAACAACCCCTGCCTCCTCCAACTCACTCCCACTCCACTCTCCACTAATCCCTTCCCTTCCAACTACAGCCTCAGGAATCCTAGCAATCCAATGACACATCTCAGACATGCTATCATCATCCCTCGAAGGTGCATCTGGATCTGTAAGGATAATAGTCAAACCGCCTTGAACATGATATTTTCCAGGACAGAAGACTTGGATCGAGGGCGCGGATTGAGTCTGCGAGGGGCGGAGTTTATTGCCCAATTTTACTTTCTTTGAGGAAGACGAGGAAGAAGGGGGGGTATAAGAGGGAAGAATATAACAAGTGGGGATAAAGGGATCGAGGACATCAGGGATGATGGATGATTTTTTGAGACTGGCAATCAAAGTGTTAGTTAGCATGGTGATGATCTTACATCAGGTTGAGGGCGACAGGTACGGACATTTTCTTGATTCCTTCCAAGGATTTAAGTTTCTCAGTACGTAGTCCATCAGATCCAAAAATATCATAATCATACGATTCTGGGGATAAAACAAGTGCGGAGCTGAGCTCAATGAAAGCTGGTAGAAGAAGCGTGAGGGACGTAAGTAATTGCATTTTAGCTATATGAATTGGGCTGTTTGGAATTGATTTTCTGCTTGCAATGTAAGATCGTTGTAATAAATGAACAGAAGAAGTTGACGTTGAAATCATACTTCTTTATATAAACATTCGACATTGCAGCACCCGTTTGGCTGGGCAGACGTTGCCGATGACGTCGACCTGCTCAAATGCGAGGGGTAATCACGTGAAAATTTCCTCCAAGTGACAATCACGACGGCGATGCAAGAACTATTCTCGGTAGTAAGGAGCTCTTCAAGATGTATGCTAAAAGATTCCGATGGGCCTCTGAATTGAGGAGTTTCAGGAGGTGAATATGAAGAATTAGAATACATTGTACCTGTATTTTAGTTCTTGCTGTTGGTGGATCTTGTCCATGACCAGGAAAAAACTCCAGATCCCAATTAAATCTCCTTTTTGAGTTTTCAACGCTGGATCGGCTGGCATCTTGTGAGATTTGGAGATTATTTGATTTCAGTATAATTGATTTCTTTCTCACGTCAAAGATATGTCATGGAGGGTAACTCCCAAAAGGTAAGATAACTCATAATGTGTGGGAGAAGAATAAAATGGTTATGAATTATTTACTTGATTAAAGCTGTTGTATAGAAACAGCTTCGCATCCTCTAAGTTTAAAATGATCTTTCAAAGTCGATCCCCGTATTACGCCAATCATCCATGAATCATACATATCTCGAGGCTCATTACATGATCATCTATGAGATTTCCTTGACACGGCATTTCCATCCGGAGCCAGCCTCAAGTAACGGAAGACTATCAATTGTTAGATGTGGCATGAAAAAGAGAAAAAGAGGAATAAAACATACCTAGCACCAAGACACCATCCAAGCTCATTACCCTTGAGCTTCTTTGCAATCTTGACCTCTCTGTCAATTGGCATTTCATAGCCAGTATGCAACAAAGCCATCATGAAGTTCAAATCAAGACACCATTCGGGCCTATCTCTCAACTCCTTTATGGCATCAGGGATGCCAGTAAACATATCCCAATGAGATTCGCCGCCACAAACTTGGCTGGTAAGATCGTGCATCTCTCGTAGAGTGAAGGATTCTGGCATTCCGAGCGGATCGGTACGGTCGAAGAAGTATGAGAAGGTGTAGACATCTTCATGTTGGAAGGTCTTTTCTAGAGAAGGTTGATGAACACCATTGAAGGAGCAAGGTGCAACTTTACATTCGGCTTCTTTATACAACATCTTTTCTGCGAGTTTGCGACATTGAGCTGGGGATGGGGAAGAAGGACCCTTCATAACGAATTCATTCTTCTCGCCCAACTTAGCACGAAGAGGATGTTTCTCGTCAAATGCAATATCAACTGAACGGTTCATGCCTGGTGCAATACAAGGATTGATGATTGGCGATGCGGTCCAGGAGAGGTCTGAAGGATTGGCTGCGTGAATATCATCGATGAGAGTCTTGTGAATTGTTTCACGGGCTGCCATTAGACCATATCCCAAGTGAGAATGCTGGTAAAGCTCGAAATCTCTTCCGCCAAATGTAAGCTTGTATTTATGGTCACCTTCAGCCATCTTCTCGGGTAGTTTGAACTTTGGCTCAAAGACAACTTGGGTCGAACCTCCACCAAGATCGAAAACTGCTGCAGTATCCCCAGGAGCTGGGCCTCCAATGTTACCGAGCAAGAAGTTGGTTGTGATCCAAGCGTAGACACCCTCATCAGTACCATCCATAACCTGGACTCCACCCTTTTCGTCGGATACAACCGCGAAAGGATAGACAGTCTCCAATCTGGTACGAACAGCCTTGAGAATGTTGTTGCTCAATTCCGGACCAAGTTTTCTTAAACCAGCAGTAGCTTTGACAGCCACAGGAGTACAAGACTTAAGTGCATCAGGGACAGTTTTCACTGCAACATCCATAAGCATATCGAGACTCTTTGCAGCACCTTCAGCATCAGCTCCATAAGAACTCAATCCGGAGCCGCCCTCTTTCTTTTCAGTCATTTTGAACTCCTCAGACTCCAACTCTGGTGTAGGGCCGCAGTTATTAAATTTGTATACGTGAACTCGAGAGCCGGTACTTCCAGCATCAATCATGATGGCGTATTGAACAATCGGCTTCGACTTGCTGTAGGATTTCGAGCACTTCGTTGTCCCATAAGTCGAATCAGATGGAGATTGTCCATCATTACCACCACTCTTAACTGTATCGACAGCACCTTCGACAGCACCTCCAACTATTTATGTTAGAAAATGATATATTAGGATTTTTTATAGTGGCATACCAGTGCTTGATACCTGCGTACCGCTTGGGGACAGATAATAGAACAGGAAGACTACGAAGAGCAGGATTCCTCCTGTCTTCAAGTATCTGGACCGCTGACTTTGGGTCATTCTAGCGTTCTTTGATTTCTCCAGTTTGGAAGCGGCGCTTTCGTTTGCGCCCGAATTACTATATCTTGCAAACTTCTCGTGAGGGTCGTGTGATGTACTCTTCGATGGGAGAGAGACAGAAGTACGTCGCATCTGCGAAAGAGCGACTGTGAATGATAAGTAGAACTAACCACCTAGACTGATTACCAACTCAAGCCAAGTAAATATAAACTAAAAAAAAGCGAGTGAAAAGTCTGGTAAGAGAAAGGATTGGTGAAGTTCCAGATCCTATTACTTAGATATACTTTTAGGGAATGAGAAAAGAACAAAGCTGTTCCCTTTTTAATTTCATAAGAATAAATTTAAGTAAGGGCAGAAAATGGAAATGAGAAATAGGGGACGTTTTGCCTTCTATCCTTGCATTGGATTTGAGTGCTGTGGCTAAATTGGGGATTGCGGCGATGAGTGATTGGTTGATATGTTGTTAATTAGAGTGAAGGGGCTTGTGGAGGTGTGGAGATATCAACGCCTTAATGATAAAGATTTTCATTTAAATTTGAAGCTTATCGAGAAAAGCATGATGTAAAAAGTGCTTAGTCACAATAGAGGCACTCCCTTCAACGGTGGGGTTTCTTTATCAATATGTTAATGACACCCTCCGACCGAGTTTCCGAAACATCGTCAGCTCGAAGTTGCCTTCGGTGATAAATCTTATGTCTTTCATTCATAGAATGATATAGAACAGATACTATACCCTTCATGAAATCGTTCATGATGCTACCTCAATAAATACCCTAAGTTTGGTTTCTCTTATTTTGCTTTTCTTTTCCCTACCACTTTCCTCTCTGTCTCTCTCTTCTACTAACCTGTGCATATCCCCTTTCTACCCAACACGCTCAAAAATCACAGCAACAGAATAATGAACGTTCAGCTATATGTCTATGATCTGTCGAAGGGCCTAGCGCGCAATTTGTCAGGAGCTTTATTGGGAGTCCAGATTGACGCTATCTACCACACCTCTGTTGTTTTTGAGGGTATTGAATATACTTACGATGGAGGGATCAAAACTGTTAAGCCTGGCGAAACTCATCTGGGTAAACCATTGCAGATTCTAGAGTTAGGGAAGACAGATCTACCTATGGATGTGATTCTGGAATATCTGGACTCCTTGAAAGAAATCTACACCTTTGAGGTAAATTCTCCTACGATTTCAAACCTCTTGTCATAAGCTAATTGCACGTAGGCGTATGATCTCTGGAAACATAATTGTAATAACTTTTCGAACGATTTTGCTACATTTCTGGTTGGCCAGGGAATCCCCGAGTATATTACGAACCTCCCGGAAACTGTTCTCAACACTCCCTTTGGCAGAATGATTCAACCGCATTTCGATGATTATGTTACTTTGAATAATATGAATAATGGCGGTCTGTTGGGTATCCAAAATACAGAGGATCCACAGCAGCAAGCATCGATGTCACAGGTTCGACATGCCCAAACTTCTGCTGAATTGAACAATCTCTTGAATTCAGCCAGGAAGAAATGCGCAGTTATTTTCTTTACTTCCCATAGTTGCGCTCCATGCAAACCTCTATATCCTGTCTTTGAGCAACTCGCAAAGGATGCAGGACGCAAAGCCGTTTTCATAATAGTTGATATTGCCCGGTCATATGAGATTGCCACAAGATACAGTGTTACCGCGACGCCGTCCTTTGCGACGTATTTACAAGGCGAGGAGGAAAAACGTTGGGCGGGGGCAGATGTAACAACTCTACAACAAAATGTAGGGCTTCTGGTACAAATGGCGTTCCCGCCACATGCACATGAATCTTTACGTTTACCAGCACTTTGTGCACCAAATATGTTGCCAGTTATTTATACTAAAGTTCCGCCACTTGAAAAGCTCAAAGCAAAGATGGGACCTGCTGCTGATATTCCAGCAGTCAAAGGAGTTCTCCACTTTTTATCAGAGGGACAATCAAAGCCCGCAGCACAGACTCATCTCCCGGATCTGGATGCTTTCAGTTGGTTTTTACGGGAAGCTCCTTCCAAGTTACCCACTGAAGTCTTGTTTACAATCGTTGATGTCCTTCGATGTGCTCTTGTGGATCCAAGACTTAGTGGTTACTATGCCGAGGAAAAGAACCATAAAACTATTGCTCCAATATTCTCACATATCAATAGTCTTAAAGACTGTCCCTATTCACTCCGTTTAGTCGCACTTCAAGCAGGTTGCAATCTATTCACAAGTCCCTTATACCCTCAACACATTCTCGGCTGTCCGGCCCTAACCAACCCACTCGTTCACCTAATCACAACCTCGCTGCTTGATGACGCACATCATAACGTTCGTGTCGCAGCCGCAAGTCTTGCCTTCAATATGGCATTTGCCAATTCTAGTCTCCGTATAGAAGATCACAAAGAAGTATTACCAGAAAGCGAACAAATAGAACTTGCTGCATCTTTACTAGAAGCTATACAAGAAGAAACAGAATCCCC
Source organism: Botryotinia convoluta (assembly GCA_004786275.1). NCBI lineage: Eukaryota > Fungi > Ascomycota > Leotiomycetes > Helotiales > Sclerotiniaceae > Botryotinia > Botryotinia convoluta. The sequence goes on along the minus strand of PQXN01000225.1, from coordinate 47,865 downwards.
AGAAGCATTGAAGGGATTCCTATTGGCATTTGGACACTTGGTGTTTGGAACCCCGAAAGATGGAGAGTTGGTGGATTTATTGAAGAGTATGGACGCTCAAAGGACCATCCTGGGTAAAGCGAAGGCTTTTCCTAAGGAAAGTTTGATTAAGGAGATTGGACAGGAGTTACTTGGGAAGGGCTTGGAATAGGTGTGCTTGTGTAGATATCTGGTGTTAATGGGCAATAGATTGAACAATATACCACTTTTCCTAAAATTGCAAGCCAGCACTTCATGTGTTCATTCGTTTGTGATACTCTGCTTCGGCATTGGTAAGGAAGTGGACAACTTGGAAGTTTAGCTCGAGCATGGATACGATGTTCCGTAGACACAGGCCATAGCCTTTTGTCGACTCGGACTATAGTCTGCAGTGTAGAATTCCGAGCGCAAAAATCCACAGATATACCTACAAGATATTGTTATGCCATATTAGATCGCATTTCGATTTCCCTACCATGGAAGCCTCGTCTAAAGATTATCCTCCGCAATTGTGTCTTCCCATTGTTTTCTTTCTCTTATCCTAAATTCAAATTTACATTATTCTGTTGTAAATTTTGACATGGATCTCTTGACCATTTATTCTTACCTACCTATTGGATAGTATTATCTTTGGCTTCTCTGTTTGTTCTGTATTCTCTAGTCGAGCTGAAAATCATTTTTCTTTATATCACTACTCACTTTATGACATACCAGATATCGGGTATCAGGTAATACTTACCTCATTACTCACTTCTAGAACAGAGCATAACGCCGCTCTCCTTCCATTCTATTCTTCACTTCACTTCACCTTCTCACTCCGTATCCATACTATCCATAGGAGTAACATTAATCTTTCACCTTGCAACGGGAAAACTCATAGTTCACATCTTATCAAAATTAGTTTCAACTTTGAGTCATTTCTCACTTTCTTCATAAGTCTGTGCTTGTTTGTTTACCTTTTCAGATTATGAAGTAGGTTTGTTTACAGTAGGTATGGTTTGAATTCCGGATTGATTGGGAGATGCTGGAACTTGGACAAGGCTGAGGGGTTTGAGGTGGCGAATTGGTTTTTGGGGGGGGGCTTGGGGAGTGGGAGATGGAGTATGAGTGTGAAGGGAGAATAGAATAGAGGGATAGATTTGATTTCAATGTGGCGGACGGAGTGAAGTGCAAATAAAGTATGATGGATGAGAGACGATGAATGGATTTGTAACATTGCGCTTTACAGTGCTTTACATGGACTTTTAGGCTGTAGTGTGTGAAGCTTAAGAGGCCAATTCTTCTTCAAAACTTTTCCTTCATCTTATTTCTTACAATGAAGAGATGGAAGAACTATCCATCGTACAGTATTAAACCCATTATCTAGAAATCACAAACCGTCAAAGTGCAATACATAATGAGCGGGATTAGTAATGTTCATCGCTTATGGTGGTAGAATTTCGCTTACAATTTTGGTGCACGGAGGGATGGGGAGAAGAATTGTGCATTTGATATGGGATTTGTGGTGAATGAATAGATGTGTGAAATGTTATTGCAGCTACGGGTAGATTTTGAGGGAAGGGTTTGTAGGGTATCAGGAATGTTTGGGAAATTTTGCATATATGGTTTATGGCTGTAGAATAACAGAGAAGGAACATGATCAAAGTTGTAACTTCCATCGACACCCCGGAAGATTGGTTATGGAGCCCTGCATTTTGTTTGTTCCTGTGGTATAATTCTGATTGCTCGAGAGTTGATAGAATTTCGACTCTTACGGATAGAAGTATTAAGCAAGATCTCATATACCGTTTCCAATGCCCAACCTTGAGAGTTCTCTATGTTTCTGATCCATAGTCTGCAGGCGAGGTCAGGGAGAAGGAAGAAATGAGTTGATTATGTTGTAGATATGCAGAAGTAAGTTACAACAGGTGATAATGGTAGGCGTGTATCTTTGATTCCGGGCTGCAGAGTCTTATGCGTGATTTCCAAACAGAGGATTTGCTTGTATCACCACCTCATGGTGGCTGCAGAGCTACCGGGCTACAAGGACGTCGATTACTGTCTCTCGTGTATCAGATTAAAACATCCCAAATGGGTAATGGACTCGATGCCTCCCAAGTACTCACCTCGCCCCGCCTTTCTCCTCCAATTCTCCACACTTACCCCACACTTCATCTCCTTCCGACACCGCACTTATGCTCCGTATCCGGAATACACAGTACGGAGGGCCCAGGAAGCTATAAGAAGGGGAGCTTGTATCTCCAAATTCTCTCAAACACAACAAGCTTCCTGGGGCTGAGACAACTCTACATGGCTTCCGTTTCTCCTGATATGATCCCACACCCTTCCTTACCTTGCCATCCAGTCAAACTCCATAACAACGACCGACAGATTGCTCATCAACTATAGGCTATTTGCTTGAAGTTTTTCTGCAGTCATCAGCATGACATGGCTTGCAGACTGGCTGCTGCCACTTCCAGCGGATTTCCAAGAGGCGCCGAGAGCGGAGCGGGCCTGACAGAGGGACTGAACTCTGCTAACCGTCACATGTAGCTCCAAACAAGAAACGAGATAGAAGTAGGTCAACAGCTTGCAGGAAGGATATACTCTTGTTTGAAGCTGCAGTTGGACACAAGGTCTTCTGCGACCAAACCAAGTTCTGTTTAGGTTTGAACCTCCTTCCAAACCTAGTTCAGATATGAACAAGCTAGAGTTTCCTCTCTCTATACCTTTGCTTGCACTCTCATTGTATTTGATTCAGCCGCTCATACCAAGCTCACAGTATTTGTGTCCAGAGTCACTCGCCTTTTCGTGGTATATTTTGGGATTCTTAAGCTGCACTGTATGATATGGTCAGTCTATGAGAACGAACGCCGTGAGAGTTCCTTGGGAGGCTTACTACAGCACTTTATTTTGAAGTGTATTTCATGCTTTAAAGACACATCAAACGAGACTTACGGTGGTGCAGCTTTCAAGTTGCGGTAAGATCTGGAAGGCGCAAGCAGATTTTGGATTGCAGTGTTTTTTTCAGAACTAGAATTCAGTATCTTGGACTGAACCGGAAATTCATGAAGCACCGGGATACTCCAGAAACGGAAGTTGTTGTAGTTGTTGTAGGGTGCATGAGGTTTGGGGTTTGGGGTATTTGGCAATAAAGAAGTTCAGAGTGACACAACTGGCCATCACAAGCAGATTGAGAGACTTGTGAGAGTACCTAGGTAAGATATAGGATCAAAGCTCGAAGAGGACAAGTGAATTGAAGAAGAAATCAGTTGGTGTGATAAGGTATACTTGAAGATCCATAAAGCGCATTTTACTAATTTTTGGTTCATTCAAACTTCCAGTCTATACAATTCCTTGCTGCTACCACAAACATTATAACATCAAGGCACTTCCCATGTCCTCATAACAAGCAGAACAAGGCTACAAGAAAACCTGACGTTGAAAGCCCTGACTTTCTCGAACAGCTATTCGCTCGGTTAAGGCTGTGGTGGTCGGGCCTTGTTGCTGTCTAGCAACCTGATTATAATATTTCAAGCTTATTGTTCTTTCGCACAATAACCACTTTCGACCACAATACCAACTTTTGAGAAGAATTTGCACAATACCCCTCCAGCAACGACAATACCAATCACACTCTTTTTTGATACTTGTCGCTTTGCGAGAAAATTAATCTGCTTTTGATTCTGTTGTGAGTACTCCAAAGCCTTCATATAAAAGAATGCACTTGCATCCTCCTCAATTTCCCTTGAAATCAAAGTTACTTGAAATTCCATTCCAACACAGAAAGCAAACTTCGATCTATCAAAACTCACGATTTTCACAGGCCTCTTAAACAGACAATTCCAAGTGTCAATCATCCAAAGTAAGTAATCCTCAGCATTTCCATCATTTTCATGGTCAATACCTCGACCTTTCCATCCTACCACTTCAGCGAAGAACCTGCTCTACCAACCTAGAGACCACGATTTCTAACTTTCGTCGCAACAGGATTTTCTCATACACCATTCTTGTTGACCAAGATCGTATGTTTACCATTGAGTAAGTCAAATCTTTGAACTGATTTGAGGGTTACTTGCTTCCAAATTCTACACCACTCCCGCTTTCCTCAACTTCCTTATCCCCACCACCATTTCACCCTCTCAAGACTCTCCACAGTCATACTTGGTCCTCGATATTCTCTTCAAAAGCAGATCTTCACGTTTGCTGCCATTATTTCTTGTACCATTCCTTCTCCGATATCGCACAATTTGATTCTCTCATGTATTTCACTCACCTACATAGTATCTTTCTACTCGTGTTTCTCTCCTTCGTCTTTCTTCAGCTTGAAACACATACCTCTATCACTTGTCCTTTTTCATCCAAGTCCTATCTTTCTTATTCAACATTCATGTATAGCGTACCAAGATCGAAGGTCGCATATCTAACTCTCAGAGTAGTTCTTTAATTTCTACTTACCTATTTTCTTCTAATACACTCGATTTGTAAGCGCCGTTGTATTCCTCTTCCATTCCGACGAGTTCTTGAAGAATTGAACGCCTGCTTACTCCATAACAGTTTGAAACCAATACTTTGTACCTTCTCTGTCGTCCTTTATTGACTAAAGATCACTTCAGCGTTTGTATTTCGCCGATAACAAGCTTCTGCGGCCGTTCTGTCGCCAGGACCAACCTGACAAGTTTTCTCGATCTACGACCAGTAAGTGTTTGCTGTTGCCTCTGCTTTCTCGAACGCCTCTTGGAATCGAATATTTACTTACCTTGAAGCAGATTTTCGGCGGTCTTCGTCTCTGTGTCCTTTCCTTGGCACCAGAAGCAAACTTACAAATATCCTCCGATTTTTGATCCGTAAGTGGTTTCTATCCTCCGCTCAGCGAGAATTCTCAGACTGGACAACTACTTACACAGCAACAGTATACCAAAACTGAAGCCCCTTGGTCGTTCCTATCGGCCCTCGGAACTCAGCATAGTCAACTCTTAATACCAAGTTCCAGTGTCGTTTCTATCGACACCAAAGATATAGCAACAAACAATCCTCTTTCTCTATATACCACTGTATAAAAACATCATGTCTTCTACTCAGTAAGTACTCTCAATTCAAAGCGGCGCCGATTTCGGCACTATATTTGATAGATTACGCTAACTTGCTGAGTAGCAATAACATGAGCTGGTTTGCCAACATGCCACTCGCAAGTATCGCCGATTTTGACAACGCTGCGTGGCTTGATCTTGCGCTTACAAGAAATTTCGTTGGTGGAAAACCAGTGATGCGACTCAATTGGCTCAACCTTGAAGTGAAGTCCGTTAGATATAAGCCATTTGGCGAGAATATCGCGGTAGTTCAAGCAGTAGCTCGCAAGCCAGCCGCCACAAACTTTTCATTGTTTCCCGAACTTGCTACCGAGTTGCAAAACAAAATTTGGATTATGGCATCTCTGAAATGTTCCCGTTTTATCACAATTGTCGAGGAAAATGTCGATATTGCCACACACCCTAATGATGACCAGTACAGAGTCATCGGAGCCACGCGCCCAAGACTTTTATACACTTGTAAGGGTGCTTTGTCTGCTATGGTTGGCACTTATAAACCAATGTTCCAGCTTAATGCGTCCAAGTACCATGGCACGAAGAAGGGCGTTATGGTGAATCCCGACATTGATATCATCGATTTCGTATCTCTTCTCTACTTTCAAACGCCTCCACTCGATTTTGTTGGGGCTCTTTTGAATCCTGGAGAGCTCTCTATGATCCGTCACATTTGCCTTCCTGTGCAAGAATTTCATGATAACTTCCAAGCTGTTGCTCGAGTTATTCGCAACCTGCCTTTACTTTACTCTGTGGTCGTTGAGACTGAGCAAGTCGATCTAACGCTTTCCGACACTCTCCACATTGAATTTGTGTTCGCAGACATCCGTTACGCTAGACCTGACCGATCACCACGCACTGAGATGACCATAATGGTCATGCATGGCGGTTTCCCTTTCATCGGTGCACAGGCCATTGGTATACTATTCAATGACGTTACCAACTTAACTCATCAAGCTGGCATCCTTGAGTCGTTGGCGAAGATGAATTTGATGATGCGACAGGAGGCGAACTTCCCCGACAAGATCCTTGCCCATTTCAATTATCGTAATTTCTGACGAAGTATCTTGAGTTCTTTCCGTTCTTTTCCGAGGTACATGATTCACTCTCATGCCAAATATTTCGTGTCTTCACTAACATCTCGCAGATTTGAGATTTATTCGACATATTTGTGATTTCCCAAAATACAATGGCTAGGGTCTTGCTTTGTTACTTTAATGACTAATGTCTTGTATCACCGTTTGTGGTGGTAGAATGTTTTGAAATTGGTGCGTTGGATGCGATCGGTTTTTGCATCTTCTCTAAGACTGTTTTGGTCAGTGAGCTAGCAATACTATTAGCTGAAGACCTAAAGAACCAATATATACGTGATTTCATATGTAAAATCTCTTTTTCTATGACCGTGCTGTGATGACTGTATAATGACGATCCCATGAATCTGCAGCAAATGCTTCCATACCTCCCCAAAGTCGTGGCAGGTTTGGAAAGGAAAATTTGACAATATCGTACATGAAAGTAGCACGAGATGTTAGATTTAACCTCGGTCTCATTAAATTAAACAAAAGTAAGCTCAGCGCTTTTTAAAGGAAGCATTCTAAGTACCTGATCAGACTTAGACCAATGCTGACCGAGATGCTGGGCAAAATTCATGGCATCATGCCAATTTGCAATGAAGGATACTTCCACAAGGACCGCAATTTAGTAAGGACTTTGAGAAAGTCTCAAGAGTCGTTGTGAAGGAAAGGCAACACAGTGCAATTGTAAGTACCGAAGGGAACTCGACAATAAAGGTTGCCACTGGGCGTTTTGAGTGCTGCGACTTGGAATTTTGAAGAGTGGTGTTGGCTAACTTGAACAAAAGATAGTTAGTTGAGATTTATCAAGGCCAATAAATGTTCAGGGAAGAGAAGTTATGTACCTTGATTGTGTGTCAATTCTGATGGATAGTAAGTTGATATTCTCACAGTAGTGATGTCCAAAGTTTCAGAGTTTCAGAAGTTTGCAAAAGGTCTGTAAGAATCTGACCTCAAGGTAGATTCAGATTGTTGTTAAGAAAGTGTTTTTGAGATAAAGTCATCAAAGATGATGTATTCGAGTTATACCTGATAAAAGGTCGGCTAGACGACCATAGACGGGGGTAGCTAGCCAACATTGACCTTACATTTTGGATCCCAAACAACAAGGAACAATAAGATACTGTCTATTCCATGATTTTATCTTTGGCTTTGATAGTCCATTGTATTGAATACTTTCTTGCTGTCAACTGTAATGAAATAGGAAATTTGAAGTTACAGAGGGGCAACTTTAAGTATTGGATCCAACAAAATTGCATAGGTCTAGCAACCAATTTCAATCCTGTACTCTGCTTTGTTCTTTCTAGTATCTAGGTAGTTGTACCAAGACTGAAAAGAGTTGGGGGTGATTGTAATGAGAAATTTGGTGGGAGATCATGAAGAGCTATCAGTCTACTCTCCTATTGGAAGCAATTCCCGAACTTGGCATCGCAATTGCGGCTCTAGTCCTGGCAAACATCAGCCGTGGCTTGAGACTGAAAGAAGTGTGAATCGAGCGGGGAAGAAGAAAGAAAGAACAGCGTAATCGATTATGGGTAGCAATCACAGTGTATAGACGGGTAGCGGCAGTTCGTTCCCTGATTTAGGAACGCGGTTCGGTTAATCGGAGAAGATGTTAGGAAGCTACTTCATGAGATAGGTAGCCCTGAGAATTGTGGCATCAATGGCCCGCCCGATGTACTCAATAGTTTCCCTCTTGCCATCATCCTACCTAGATAGGTTCAATTTGATCATGGCATTCCTGATCACAAAAGGCGATCCTAAACGCTCGTGATAAAGACTAGAATGACTTCGTACTATATATATAGCTGCTGTGGTAGTACGCCTACTAGTGTGTCGGACTTTTGGTATCTGGTAGTATTCGATGATCACAATGACTAAATCTATGAGGTTGAAGTCTGTTTGGTCTTATACCGCCTTTTTCTGCCAATACCGTGTTGATTATGTAAGTCCGATGCAATCACAATCTCGGGCTGTTGACAAGTTGCAAACAAGACTAGATTTCACCGAAAGACAACGATGGTCTAAGTCACGTACCGGTATGGATTTGATGGTATCTAAAAGGATGATGAAACTTCTATTACGACGAATCTTTTCAAGGCCACCTCACTCAAAAATACATGAGGCCCAAGAATCATTCTAATCACTCAAATGAATTCATATCTATCGTCAGGTACATCAGTCTGCAGTTCAATCTGTTATAGAATTCTGCCTTTGCTTTTAAGGCCTGTATTACAATTCTGATTCATTTGGCCGTTCACTCTGAAGAGCCCATTCCCTACTCATATGATAGCAATCTTGGCGCCATTCATGCTTTCAACGCCCATCTTGATCAATTGCAAGAACTCTAACTCTGGATCTCGATTTTCGATCATCGCAAACTTCTGTGTCAGCCGTACTAAGACATAAGCAGCCTGGGTCATAGCTTGTTGTTGAGCAGGGCATATTCTTGGACCTCCATAGAATGGAAGGAATTCCCAATTCATCTTACGCCCAACAAATCGATCAGGCCTAAAACTCTCGACATCATCACCCCAAATGTCGCTGTCGTGGTTCATGCACCATGTGCCAAGCACTACTGGTGATCCTTTGGGAACAAATACCGGTTGTGTTTGATCCTCGCCACCTCCTCTTGGTAAAGTAGTGTCGCGCACGGCAGCTCGCCATATTCTAGCTGCTGGACCAACAGTCCTAATGGTCTCTTGTAACACGTACCTGAAGTCTGCTAATTGTTTTAGCTTTTCAAATGACAGCGGAGCATCGCCTAGCTCAAGCGAAATGCGACGGAGCTTTTTCCATTCATTCGGATGACGAGCAAGCTGGAAAAGAGCATTTGCTACGAGTCTGGACGTCACATCCCGTGCCGGTGCAAAGAAACCTAATACGTGATACCGAAGCGCAATGGGATCTCGGATCTGCTTAGCCATTTCGTGCAACAGGACGTAGCGCTTTCTCTCCGTATGTGCGCTATCGGGATCCGTTTTCGCAGTGTCTTGAAGAGCCAACTTTACTTGTTCATCTACAAATCGATGGACTGTCTTATATGACTTCTTCCAATTCGGATCTTCAATGAGTCGTTGGTAGTGGAACTGGAACCATGGTGCGTCGCGCCGAGCACTGACCCCTTTCAATCCCGCAGTGAACGCTTCAGTAAACTCGATACTCTCAGGCGAGCCTTGCAGTCCATTCAAAGAGCGTCCAAAGATGAAATCCATGGAGGTATCTAGGAACTAGGTCACAAAGATGTTAGCGCCTAACCTCACACTATCTTTGCGAGCTACATACTAGTCTATGCAGCAATGGTTGAATATCAAATGTCTGTCCCTTTTCCGGAATCAACTCGAAAAACTTGTCTACACAAGAAGCAAAAAATTCGAGGTCTGATAGCTCTGCCCTTGCAAAAATAGGTTTCGCCAAATCCCTCGACAGACTCCAAGCAGGTCCATCTGAGAAAATGCTGGGGCCCAGGAGTGGCCATTGAGCTATTTCTCTGTCTGCGTCCTTTCCAAAGTCTTCCGTAGCTAGTGCTGCCACATGTTGAACGTTCGTCGGATCACAAGTATTGAAAAGTATCGTACCACGCCAAACTTCCGAGAAAGTCTTCCCGTAAGTGTCGAATTGCGACTTATACAATCTGAAAAGGTGGCCTTCTTGCACTGCCTGAGCTCGTAGACGGGCTAGATCAGTGCCTAGGACATCCTGATGAGGATACTTATCTGGTTCTGCGCAGTTGTGTCGGCGCTTCAGATTCCGAATGTTCCTCGATCTTTTCAATTTTGGCCATAACAAAACCAGGGCGATGACAACTATCACGATTATGTATCGTGCAAGTAGTTGTTGTCCACTAGGAAATGACACATCCATAGCGCCCTATATGAACGGGGATTTGAGGGAAGCTTCATTTCTCATGCAGACTTACGATCTCTATATATTGGAGAGCATTGCCATCCTTGAATATGAGAATTTTCAGACACAAGATGCGTGTCCAGCGCGGAAGCCGAAAATAAAGGCCCAGCTAGGGATTGTTTTGGCCCGCTACAATGTACAAGTTGGAATCGGCAGTGAGAATGGTGAGAGTTTCATAATTGGTGGAAACTTTATGCAAGACGTAATACCTACTATGCATGGAATGAAGCGTCATTGAGGAAACCCACTTCCCCCGAGTTGACTATCGCGATAGTCTACCTTCACTTCTATGTAGATGAAAACTTGCTTCATGCCTGCTCCTACGTTCAATGCGGATCCAATAGGGTAGTACAAGGGTCCAAAGATAAGCTCATGTTGGCCGAAGGCCGAAATATCAACGCTAAGTCTAATGTATCGCTAGCGCATTGCATGTCTGTGGTAATCAGTCTTATTTGCTGATCTTATCCTTGAGATAATGTTGTAATCTGCACGCCCGGATTCGTTTATTTTGTCACTTCCAGGGTGTTACATAGACCCACAATCAATCTGAGTGGCAAAATTACCCTGGGGTAGCATCAGCCGTTTATTTCAGTAGATCCTAGTCACTGCACATCCTTGAAATTTATCCGGGTCATTCCTCCTCCCCTTGTTTACTAGTCACTACGAGGCCAAAAGCTTCTTGTTCTGTTCTTCGTCTATGCACATGTGTAAAACTTGGCATACAAACCAGTGTTTTGTTTGTCTACATCATTTTCATGAGAACGTGAGAAAGTGGATGTCATTTTTATGTTCGTGCGGTTTCATTGTATCATGTAGGTCAGAAGTCAGCCCTTCATTTCTACTGGCTCAATGTATTAATCCGGACCCTTCAGCTGCTACACCTATCTCATGTCCTTTCAGTGCCTCAGTAAATAGTGTTACCAATGCTAGGCGACGACAAGACTCTGTATGTCGGCGATTCTGCAGTCAATGCGTTTCCCGCAGATGCAAACTACGAAGACGCAACATTGAAAGACGGTCATTCACCTCGATCATCCTCGGATGGCACCTCTGATAGTTCTATAAGTGACAGTGACAATGAACAAGTCCAGCTCATCGAGTCTGATACTACTCATACCCGTGAAGGAGGGGTTGCCTCACGTGAGACAGCAGAGGAGCCTCTTAAAAATGAAAAGGAGAAGGCCGCATCATGGTTTTCTCTGCCCAGAAAAGATCAGCTTTTCATCTTAGCCCTCGCACGTATGGCCGAGCCTATAGTTCAATCCAGCATCAACTCATACATGTTTTTCATGCTGCGCTTTTTTGACCCATCATTTTCTGACTCGACTATTTCTTCACAGGCAGGTTACCTCGCTGGGGGTTTCACAGCCGCTCAGTGCCTCACAGCTATGGTATGGGGCCGCGTGGCTGATAAGGCTTCGGTGGGCAGAAAGAATGTGCTCATTATTGGTCTGTTAGGCACTTTTACATCCACCATTGGCGTTGGATTTTCTCGATCTTTTGCGCCTGCATTATTTTTTCGTTGTCTTGGAGGAGCTTTGAACGGCAATGTTAGTATCATGCGAACGATGACTTCTGAAATTATCCGCGAAAAGAAGTACCAAACAAAGGCATTCTTGTTAATGCCAATTATGTTCAATGTTGGTATTCTCTTTGGCCCTTTAATTGGAGGCTGGCTGCAGGATCCAGCTCACACCTTTCCCGGGGCGTTTGGACCTGGAAGCAAGCTTGGTGGCAAAGACGGAGTGAGATGGATGATGAAATACCCATACGCGTTACCAAACTTATTCAATGCTTTCCTTTTATTGCTTTCGCTGTTCCTTGTAGTTCTAGGTCTTGAAGAGGTATTTGAAAGCCCACAAGGTCTCGCTTGATTCCACTGACACGCTATCCAGACGCACATCGATCGTCAGCATCTCTCTGATCCAGGCCTCAAGCTCGGTCGTTTTATGGCTCGCATTATTTGCTGCAAATCTCGACAAGCTAAATATGCTCGCTTAGGAGTGGAAGAAAACATGAATGATGTTGAAATGACAACACCTTCCGAACACAACACAGAACCCAAGAGCTCATACAAGCCACGTGCAAAGCTGCCTCTCCGACACCTACTTCGTCGCAACGTTATAGCTACTATGGTTGCTCACGGGCTTATACAAGGCCACACAAGCGCCTTCCAAAATCTTTGGTTCTTGTTTCTGTCTACGCCTCGCTTTAATCCCGCCAGTTCAGATCCGCCTTATACACCACATCCTCCTCTTTTCTTTACAGGAGGCCTGGGTCTTTCACCGGCTACTATTGGAACTGCAATCGGTATCATTGGCGCAATGGGTTTGATGCTGCAATTTGGTGTCTACTCATGGGTAACGTACCGTTTGGGTGTATTGTATGCATATCGCTACTCTCTAGTACTATTTCCGCTCGCGTACGCTCTTGCACCATTCCTAGCACTGCTTCCCACAAAATCAGAATCGCCACACGCAGCAGACGGACCATTGATTTGGATAGGAATATGCAGTCTACTATTCGTAATAGTCATAGGTCGTACCTTTGCACTTCCCAGCTCGCTCATCCTTATCAATAATTGTACACCACATCCGAGTGTACTCAGTACTATTCATGGTATTGCGCAGAGTATGAGTGCTGGGTCAAGAACATTGGGCCCGCTTGTTTTTAGTGCGGTGTATGGACAAGGATTGAAGAAAGGGATGGTGGGGATGGCGTGGTGGATTTTGATGATTGAGGCTTGCGTTGCTTTTGGGGCGAGTTGGGTGGTTTATGAAGGTAGTGGACATGAAGTGAAGATGGAAGGAGAATCTTGAGGATGATCTACTTCGATATATGTGGATGGTATTATGAGTGTATAAGCTACACAAGAAACGATAGACAATCTTAGGTGTCGAAAGTTGGAGAATAACTTGGTAGTATATTCAATCTTTCAATTCCATTACTGGACACAAAAACAGTAATGCAAACTCAGTTCATCATAAATCTCGTAAATAATCCCCTGGACGAGAAAAGAGACCCGCAAGATATTACAAGTTCCAGACAAACCTAAGCTTACCCTACATCTCACAAGTTTTATTGTACGAGACTATTACATCAGGGCACCCTTCATGAATCAAGCCAAAATTTTCGCTTTGTGAGGTAAATCTACTACATGTGATTTTGCAGCAGAAGTCTGAGTCAAGAAGGTGGCGGAATTATGGTCTTGCTAGTGTTCTCATTTATATAGAGAATTTTTATGGTTCATTTCACTGCGTCGTGTAGATTACAGGATCTATCTTGGAATATGATAGGCATTGGGAGTTGTAGGGAAAACATTTGATAGAGTTTGCAATGCTTCAGAGGTAGGAAAAACTCTTTTGATTTTTCTAGTGTTCAACATGTCTAAAGCTCTAATGACTTAAAAAGAATAGACGTGTAGAACAATATAGATATCCAGAGTAGCTAACAAACTAATAACTAAAATTTATCAAAGAAAACTCTTAAATCTCTGTACCAATAGACGAGACAATGCCAATTTTCACCCTAGCCCCCATATTTTTCAAGAATTCGTATCATTTTGACTTGAAATTTAGCCTTTCAACACTTTCAATCTCAGAGAAGTTGCCATGGGTAGATCTTCAATCTCCTTTATATATCATTTGGGCAAAATGTCCGGTTTAGATGTTGTACGATGCGCTGGAACCTTCCAAATGTGCCATATCAGCATTGGCACGTTCCGCATCAGCAATGATAATCTCTCTATGTTTCTCGCTGCGGGGTACGAGTTGGAACTTCAAATTAGCTGGGTAGCTGACTAGCCCGTAAGTGAAGTCGTTCTCGTCTGGGATGTATGGCTTTCCGTTAATAGTAACGGGAAGAACATCGTATGCCCAGATCAACCTTTGTTGATGAGTTAGTGTTAGGTTTTTTGGTAAAGATTGTGAGACTAATGAAATAACAAGAGGGTGTACTTACCGCGCAATAACGATATACATCGATTGAAGTGCGACGTGCATACCGGGACACATTCTTCGGCCGAATCCAAAACAACCAAAACGATAGTTGAGGAGCCTGGGGTCATTTGTCTCCAAAAATCTTTCCGGTATGAATTTCTCGCCTTCAGGAAATACCGCTGGGTCTTTCATGATTTCGCTAATGCAAAGTATGTCAACGGATGAACTATCAGATTTGTCATTTGTGAGAACTTACGCGGCGTTGGCATAAACAGAGGCGTCTTTCGGAATTAACATACCCTTATAGGTATAGTCCTGGGTTGAAGAATGAGCAATACCTGTTGGTGTTACGAGTCGCCATCTGAAATAATAATGTTAATAACTGATCCTACACATAAGATTACAGATACGTACCTCAATGTTTCCCTAATAAAAGCGCCCAAGTAGGGTAGTGATTGCTGGTCTTCAAAGGTTGGCATGCGATCCTTTCCAACGACTGCATCTATTTCGGCCTTTGCCTTCTGGAGACATTCTGGGTAATGTAACATGGCCACTAAAAATACGAGATATCATTAGACTATTCCATGCTAGTCTACAAGGAAGAACGTACGAATTGCTATTTCGAATGCGGTGGTAGTCTATGTCAAAATTAGCTTGTTGTCCTATGAGAAAATGAGTTGAACCTACCGTGCCGATACCTGCGGCCCATGGAGCAGAAAGAGCATATGCTAGCTCGACGTCATCATTCATGTCTAACTCCTTTTGTTTTGTAAGACCATAAGTGGATGTGCATGGGACGGCGGTGCCATCTTGCATCTTTCTTTTAACCTCGTTCATAGCTGTTGTGTATAATTTTGTATTGGTATCTCGATGCTTCTCAGGCTCATGTCGGAACCATTGCAAAAGACGCTTTGGAAAGTATTAGTGGTAATTTTTACACAGGAAAGCATAGCTAACTTACTGGGAGCCATAGCAATATGGGCCACTAATCAATTTTTCAGTTAATTGTGTCGACCTTACATGCTGGGAAGCTCACTTACGCTCTCAAGGGGAAATCGACCAGGTACTCTGTTAAAGATGAGTTAGCATAAAGAATCTGATTGATCTTTCTGACATAGACACTTACTTTGTACTAGAAAAAGTGTGAGTACTTGATCAACACACCCCTACACACCGTGGTACAGATGTAACTTACCTTTCAATGTCTAGAGAGAAGATTAGCAAAGATCTCAAAGAAAAAGAAGAGGTTTCTACTTACATTCTTCTTCCTGATCATGTGCTACGCAAAGAGGGTCGTCAAGAGATGTAACGCGACGCCCATATCCCATATAGAACATCAAAGATGCTGTGTACCTATGGAACTCGAGTTATTTTCACGTATCTATTGTAGGAAATTCGAACGTACCTTCGGAGAATTTTGTGTTGCTTAGAGGGGTCTTCATTTGTCAAGTAATCATGCATCAAGATTGCGGATTCATTGATTTGCATAGGTTTGACTTTGGGTGCTACCTGGGGACTGAAGTGCGAGTTTTGTAGCTTAGATGAAAATGTTAGTTAGATTCTGATTAGTAATAGTCTTGGAAAGGGGAGTCAGACTGTTCGCCAGTTTCGCCATTTGGGCCCGTAGGTCATTGAGAAGCCACGCAGTCTTGAGAAGAGAAATTCTCTAACTTTGGTTAGCATCCCAATCCACATACTCTCTCGTCCAGTGGGAACCTTACCCCATTATAAAGTGTGGACGGCTGGAGAATGTTTCACCCGCTTTCTCGAGAATGTCTACAGCGGCCTCCATGGTCCCGAGCACTGGGGAATGTTAGCACAACAGGAAGCACTTTCTCTAATTAAGATATATGGCATACCGATGTTGAGCTGTTGTCCAGTATAGAAGGTTACTACATTGCCTATAAACTGTTGTCAACAAGGCAATCTTCAAGTCAAGAAAAGAAAGAACGCCGAACCATATTGTTCGTTCCATGATTTGAACATGTTCCAGCGATCATTATCTAAGAGATTCGCATGATCACGACCTGGAGGTCCAGGTGGTAGTTGACCTGAATCATACTTTCTGTTCGATTTTATCAACTGAATAAATTGAACAACGGCTATAGCTAGAGCCAGAGGAATAACGAAAAGTAGTAAGTTTCCCATGATTTGTAGTAGGAACGATGTTGTTGCTTGGATCAATAGAAACCATTCAGATTGACAAAAGGAGTTCACAGTCTTCTTATACTATTTCAGATGGGTGTGAGAGTATGACAGTGATGTTGATGCAATTTTCTCGTTATCATGATAACCCTAGTCTTCTTGAAGTTCCACCCGTGAATTGAAACTAGCGATACTGCATCACGGTACATCTGAGAAAAAGCTACACCTTTCGACTTCGCTGGTATAACATCTTGCGCGTATAACGACCTCAACGTGAACTTCTATGGTATCAACAAAACAGAGATTGCCAGACAGAGTCTCCTGGTCGTCAAGATCTGCAACCGACGTATGTGATGATTATGGCAGAGAAAGCTGTGGTCGAATTAGACTACCTTACGATGACTTCATGGACATGCTACAGTACATGCTACAGTACATGCTACTTTCCTTCTATGGATTTGAAGTCAAGGTAGAAAATCCTTTAGAAATATGCCTTGTCGTTGTATCACTCGGGCCTCGGGTTCCGACTCTACTTGATCGACTCAGATCCACTTGACCCGCGTTCTGAGAAGAGCGGTATTCTAGGTGGACTGCCTCCGTTAACGACGAAAGGTCTGTTGGACATGGAAACAATTTAGCAACTGAGGGGGGCGAGGAGAGTCTGCATATGGTTGAATGCACTGGGTTATCATTTCCTAGTATGGTTAGTGCTTATGGCATGTACCCCTGAACGAAACATCTCGCCAGGCCTATCCGTAATCGAGCGAGCATGGGTTAACTAGCGCGCGAGACTTAGTATGAGGGCTTGAGAATGAATGGATAGATGAATGTCATGATCTACACAGCGGTTGCAGTATTCCAAATTGCAATCAATGATAAAAGTTCTTGATTCCTGGATCTATTTTCCCATGTTTGAAATTTTGAACCCACTCAGATTTTTAAGCTGCATTCAAAGTTTCAAAATACTTACAACTTTGGAAACTTTCCGTTCTGATCTGCTAGTTCGGAGTGTCGAATTTTCTGCATCTCCCATATTTTACTATTTTTAGTTCAAGCCGCAATTAATCTCTAAAGCTATTAAAATATTCTTTGCGTCTAAATTGTTTATCCTGGACTCACAGAGCAGAAAGCGACATTACAATGGAAGTGACATGGCGGGCTCACCCCCTTCCAAAAGAAACCTCTCTTATTGCCATAGACGTGTTCACTAGAACGCAAGATGATCAAGGGCTCCGCGGCTTTCAAAACAGCCAGATTGATGGCTCTTCTATGGCATCAAAGTTCCTTGTTCAACATCTTGAAGGAAGCGATTGCGTTATCCGACTGCTGTTCCCAACGGTCGGTGGATACCTTATCCAATCGGACTTTCTAGACAGGCGCCTGGTCGATTGTAGCGGCGTTGTCAAAATCCAGACTTTTACATCACTTGATCAACATTTTGAGGGTGTTAATATCAATGCCTGTAATGCGCTCGGTATTGCCGACATCTTGAAGAATGCTATTGGAGCCATAGTCATATCGTGTACAAGCAGAGCTTGGTCCGAGACTAATACAGTAACGCTGGATGGAGAGCTGACGCGACGGTTTTCGTTCGCATGGCATTCTGCAAGACAGACCCCAAAGCGACGCTTGGCAGTGATCCGTCCTGGTCCTCCTTCACACCGACTCAGTCTCTCAAAGCTTGAAGATCTTGCAATAGCGGCTACGTCGCTCAATATTGTACTCATATTCTTTGATGATCTGTGTCACGGGTTGGCAGGTGCTGAATGGGCACATTTGCGCGAGGACTTCGTCCCTATGGATATGACCCTGGACGAAGACATGCCTCAGCGGATCGCTTCGGCAGTCTCTGCCTACCCAAAACAAATCGATGGAATTATTGGCATGTACGAACCTCTCCTCACTATAGTTGCAGAGGCAGCTACTTTATTGGGATTCTCTACCTCATCACCAAAATCCGTGTCGATGGCACGTGATAAGTATCAAACCCGCCAATTCAACCAAAGTCTCTTTTGTTACCGAATACAAAACATTCCAGATCTTGAAGACGTTATAGCTCGCTATAGAACTGTTGCACCTCTATCCCTCCCACTCATTGTAAAGCCAGCGAATGGGTGGGCTTCAGAGGGGGTTTGTAAAGTAACATGTGAGGACGAACTGAGAGACGCAGTGCTTCGATTATGGCAACCTCCCTTCTCGGAAAAGTACGGCCGGGACAGCCAAAGTTTAGTTCTAGTTGAGCCATACGTGGATGGTCCAGAAGTTGACGCTAATCTGGTTCTTGTCGATGGAGAGATTGTCTTCTTTGAAGTTAACGATGACTTCCCAAGCTCCGGTGATAGCGATGGACAAGGATTTGTCGAAACCTTAAATGCCATGCCTTCTGCATTGCCGGAGAGTGAGATTGATGCTCTTCGACTCAGATCACATGCTACTGTATTAGCCATGGGTTTTAAAACGGGTATATTCCACGTGGAAGCCCGAGTTCATAATTCCACGTTCGATTTTGCCACGGGAGACGATAATATCCTAGATCTTTCAGTAAAACCGGAGATCGCAGAGAGTAAGAATAGAACTCCTACAGTCTTTATACTAGAGGTCAACCCGCGACCACCAGGAATGCGTACACATACAGCCATTGCTCGAACGTATGGAGTGTCGTATCGAAGCATAGCGCTTCTCACTGCTCTTGAAGACCATGAGCGGTTGCGGGCCTTGGCGGTCCCTTTCGTTGGCGGCGCACAATACGACATGCAAGTCTTGTTTATAGCAGCACAGAAAGGTGGAGTTTATCAGTCCGGGGATGTTTGCTCAGCTATATTAGAGCGTGAGCCAGACTTAAGCGGCCACGTCAAGCAGTCCATGGGATTTCTTCACAATGGACAAGAAGTTCCTGACCCAAGGGGTCGAACAAGCGGAATTGCTTGCTTTTGGATTGCTTCTCGAGGGGGGAGACGAGAAGCTAGGTTGATTAGTGAGAAAATCCAAGAGTTAGTTTGGGAACTCACAGATGGGTTTTAAAATTATGGTTACTGTATAGGCCTCGAATAATGAAATGAACCTGGTGTGTGCTTTGAATTGTAAAGGAGAAGACGGGGATTCCGCCACCACTCTTCCTTGTAGAGCTTTGCTAGATATAGATATCACCACAGAACTACTTCTCCTCAATATCGTCGGAACGAATATCAAAGTATTTTTCCTTCTTTTTCTCTTCTTTTTCTAACTCTTAGCATTTAGCCAATTTTCCCATCTCCGAATATAGTTTCTTTTTCCAACTCGGCAAAGGAATTAAAATTTCCATCACCATCCTTTGTGTGTGTTGCAAGAAACTTAAATCAAAGGGGTGAATTGTTGCTCGATAGTGATGTTCAATGAGTCAAGACCTTTCCACCTTTTTTGATTAATTGCTTTGTGGCCCTCAGAGCCTCAATGATCTTTTCTAGGTTCTTCCTAGAATCCTGACAACTCGGATTCCTTTCCGGCACTTTTAATGCAATTGTCCCTTGTTAGCCACCCTTCTCCCCGTCTGGATTGCCCTTGTCACAACAGTATATCCCTCCAATACGCGGCGCCAGTGTTTCCAAGAGCCAAAGTTGACGGCCGAGATAACGAGAAGCTTTTCACTAATGTATCAAATCGAACAATATAAAGAGTTTGAAATACCGAACCCCATTTGAACATTGTACTGCGGTTATATGTAAGTTTGCCCTTCATATTGAAACGAGCAAATCAAGAATTTCACCTTGCTTACTAGCTATGTTTCAATAGCTCTTCCCAACAATTCTGTCCTTGCCTGTAAGTGCGTCTGTTGCCTTTCCATACGGATAAGATACCCAACCTTCCATTGAAGTAAGATTTGTAATAACTAATGGTATAGAACATAATTCTGATAGTAGAGAAGATTATGAATAGCGATAGTAAGAAACACCCCTAAAATTTCTGCTCCAATGGATCATTTTGGATCACGGCCATGTCCTTCGTCAAACTCATTGCCTAAACCTACTCTCCACGTTTGTTAGTTGTTGCTGGCTGTCTGGGAGAAAAAAATCACCTCCTTTGAGAGACCATTATGCCTCGATTTGGTATAAATCAATCAAGAAAGCGCATTCTGGCTTGATGGATCGGCGATTGTACAATGACACGCAGCTCTATTTACAACGACCGAAATTAAATGGGGTATGGCCTCTGCCACAATACTTATTAAGCTTTCAATTGGGGTTTCGAGTATGACGCTATGTAGCTAAGTTTCCAAAGCCTGATATTTGTGTTGTAATGGAACTTCAGTCTTTCTGATTGGTTGGCAAGTAGAATCATGAGGGTTCGTTACTGAGTTATTGTAGTTCATAATTAGTAGTTCTTTTCTTTGTGCAAACCAAACATGTTCTTGAGGTACACGCTCACGTGATATAATGGCAAAATAACATCCCCACTAAGCGAAAAATTTTCAATATATTCTCAAAAACAGTTTCTCCGCCACAACAAATCACACATCTTTGATGGTCTAACGGTCATGATTTCCGCTTGTCATCATCATGGCAAGTCGCGGGAGACCGGGGTTCGACTCCCCGTCAGAGAGTTCTGATCTCATGCAGCACATTTTTTGCTGATTTTTTGCTGATTTTTTTGGCAAAATCGCATGCAGGTGGTCAATGATGTGAGGGATTTGTTCGTTTGAACGGAATCAGCTCATAGAATGATTTGTGCTAAGTTGCAACAGACCCCTTGTTCCCCGCCGAGATAAGCTGTCAACATCGCTGCAATGGCTTATCTTTCAGAGCCAATCTATCTTTATGCCTTGGCAGAAGTGCAAATCCTGCAAGGTCCGCACGTACCCGTTGTGCTCAACAAATCATGACTGGTTGATTGTCGCTATCTGTAAGACAGAGCTGAGTAGATATATGGTCAGCACTCACATATATCAAGCAACTATGAAGTATACAAACCAACATTCAATTTTATGCGGCAGCAAGTGTGCTTTGGAGTCGAAGTTAACATTGAACTCAATATATCCCATACGATAATTTTATGTTTTTTTGTAATCATTGTTGAGTCTTACTTGTAGTCTTATCCCCCCCCCCTTCCTCCCACATTTCGTTCTCACGGAAAAGCTACGAGTATATTCTTCTTTTGATGCAAATTTACGCATTCTCGAATATACAACGGTTGGAAGCAATTCTATGTTTGAGTTCACCATTGCTCCATTAATCCTGATTCCCTCAGTATAACTATGATGGAAATCCCCAAAAACCTGCCTCTAGGGCAGATCCTGATCTTGTGTATGTTGCTCCAACCCAGCTCAAAGCTACCTACCAGCATGACTCATGACTCATCATTCATACAGCACTCTCTAGATTTGCACATCCATTTGCGTACTCAGCGTCTCTACCTTATATCCCAATGCTCATGAGATATGTCGGTGTTCCTCCAGAGACTCTAGGCTTTTGGGTTGGTGCTGCTATTTCCTGTTTTTCCATCTGTCAAGTAGGAACTGCTATACTATGGGGCCATATCTCCGATCATATTGGTCGAAAGCCCGTAATTATGATGTGTAGCATGATGATTATGGTTGGCGTCCTCATGTTCGGGTTCTCAACACAGTTATGGATGGTCCTGTTAAGTAGGGCAATCATGGGGTTCAGTAGTGGAGATTCTGGGGTTATCAAAACGAGTCTAGGAGAGACGATAAAAGATAAAGTTATTTTCTACGTTCCTCATGTCTTTATCTAAACGCTGATATTGTTTTAAGAAACTCCAAACAGTCGCCTTTTCCATTCTTCCACTTGGACTTAATTCTGGGTGGGCAGTAGGTCCAATTCTTGGTGGTCTCGCAGCAAACCCATATCATGTTGAGCCTGGTAAGCCACATGGTGATAGGTTCTTGGAGAGATACCCATATGCTCTTCCTAACCTCATTGCCACGGGGTTCTTTTTCGTTAGTTTGTTTGTCGTATTTTTCGGATTCAGGGAATCACTAGAAAGTAAGAAGGGGAAGTTAGATTACGGAATTTTGTTAAGACAAAGATTTGTTGCAGCAACTAGTAGGTTCTACAATAAAGTAATGGACAAGAGTGATGAAGACGAAGACAAGGAAGAAGGTGATTTGGAGACTGCACCTCTTCTATCAGACGAGAACTCTTTACCACCAGCTATTCTCAACGTCGCAGAAGCCATCCCTCGAGTACCCGAAAATCCACCATCAGCAACATGGAAGCAAGTCTTGGATCGACAAACTGTCATGTGCATTGTTTCGTATGGCTTCTTATCCATGCACTCATCATCATATGATTCGCTCATATCCGTGTTCATGCACCATGCCAAACAAGATTTTTCCTCACCTCAAATGCATCTTCCCTTCAAATTCAATGGTGGATTTGGTTCCGGTACGTTTTCATCTCCCTGGCATAAAATATCCTATTACTAAATCAACATACAGATACCACAGAAATCGGTCTCATGTTCACCATCTTCGGATTTTTCTGCATGTTCATTCCCCTATTACTTGTCGGTATCCTCAACCGATATTTTCCCGTCCTGCGCGTCTTCCGTTACTCGTGCAGCATTGCGATTCTACCCATCTATCTTGCTACTCCTTTCACAACCCTTCTCCCCAATCCCGCAAACTTTATCGTGCTTAGTATTCTCTTTGCTCTGAAGGGATGTATATGTGATTTTGGATTCATTTCTGGTAGCATACTTGTTGCGAGATCATGTACGATTGATAATGGAAGGGGGAGAATCAATGGTTTACAGAGTATGGTTAGCGCGATGGCAAGAATTGTAGGACCGCTTTGGGCGGGGAGTATGTTGGATTTGGGAGCGAGGATAGGATATATAGGGATGGGGTTTTGGGCAGGCCCGGCGTTGGCTGTAGTGCTGGCTTTGTTGCCTCTTTCGTTGATGACGGATGATTAGATTTAAAGGGGAGAGTTTGGGCTTGGAAGAGATTAGATATAGACGCTAGGTAGAGACGTAGATTTGGGAAGCAGTGTGTACATTTCCATCATCACACAGATTCAGAAATATATCGACGTGGAAGAGACCCACATAACCAAATGCACAGGCTACCCCTCCACAAAGAACTCCGAATAGCTACAAATTCACAATTACATACAGCAAAACAACTCATCCATATAAGAAGAGTCTGAAAAGCTGCAACAAAAGGGGTGCATAATTCGAATTGGATGTGTTGAGATATAGATGATGAATAGGCTAAAAATAACTACAGGGAGCTGCATCTCCAATTTGAATTATTTCAATATTTTAGCAATTCTTACTCGATTTAATGAATCAACGTTTATTTTACCAAGAAAATTACCACATCCAGTCATACTTCAATCATCAAAACAAATGAGCTTTAATCTCCCATAAAATCAATTCGAACGTGTTCTTGGGGGAAAGCAGTATATATTCAACACGTGCTTATTATTCTTTACTCCACCACCCCCTCACTACATACCCAATTCCACTCGACGCGAAGCCTCCAACTCCATCCACAGTCACTCCATTATTCGATTCTCAATTTCTTCTCCAGCCTTACATAGCATTACCTTTTTGCGATTATGTCGCTCGATTTGTGAGCTATGGAAGAAAGCACCAAAACGCGTATTCTCGAACTCGCTCAAAAAGCAAATCTTGCGCACCCCGGCTTACCTTTAGTAGAGGTATTCCTGGACGACGCTGTGGACGGCGATCAGGCCGCAAGACATTTATTGGAAACATACTCTGAGAATGGGGTTGATGTAGATTTCACGCGGTTTCTGAGAGACTGGAAAGATTTGGTGAGATTGTGTAAGTTTTATATCTCGAGAATTAAATAGGCTTATTGCTGATGACGCGGAAGTCTATGTGGCGCCTTCCTACTCGAGAAATCTGAGTTGGATATTGAGGAGAACGATTGTGCGGCGAGATCAATACCGATGTTGTCTGACCAGAGAGTGGTGCCGATTTTGGGGTAGTTGGAATGTGTTTCCCATTATTCCTCCCACCGCACTCTGTATAAAAGATGTAAGCACAACTCCGATAATGTTTTCCTGACAACCTCTGATTTTGTTTCTAGCAAAGATTGTATCATATGCTTGGTGCATTTACTACATCTTTCTACCAAGACCTGCTCAAAGACAAAACTCTAGAGAATCAGATTCGTAATCATTGGATTTTGAGCGAGGATGCGGCAATGCCCCTTTCGCGAGGGGTGATAAGATCCAAAAAGCTGGAAGGAGCAAATGTCCTCATGCCTTCCCTCCCTTGACCCTATCCACGCTAACTTTACACAGTACAGCATCCTGTATAACAATATTGGCGGCAATGTTCCGGCGATGTATACGTACAGCCAACAAGTCAACTGGAAATGTGATCTAGTTGATCACTCAAACTCTGGAATTGAGAGTCCTGACCCGTATCTTCTCGATATACAGTATCGGCTCTCCAAAGCTCTAAAGTGGGCTGAAATTGATACGAAGATAAAAGGCCGCCCATCCTTACGCCGAAGTCAAAACACAAGCAGCAGTTCTTTCAGAGAATCGATCACTACTACTTTTCTCGTTGTGTGGTCTAAGTTCCCTGGATTTATCCGATTCAAGACCTACCGAGTTTTGAGAACTGTTGGATCATATCTCTATGGGTCTACCACGAGAGGAGTTCAGAGGCTACCATTCGGAATGTACCTCAAATATGGCCCAGAATACGACGCTGAATACCACGCCGGAGAATTCAACGCTCTTAAAATTGTGCGAAGTCGAACTTCCATCCCTGTTCCAAATCCCATAGATCTCTTAGTCTCACCCACTGAGTCCTTCCTTGTGATGTCCCGCATCGAAGGCGTACCCGCCGGACACGCTATAGACGAATGCAGTGACGAGGAGGTGCATCAGATGGCTCAAGATCTGCGTTCCTATATCGCGGAGTTACACACCATAGAACAGACAAAGACTCCAAATACGCCATCACCAACGCAACCGGGGGTCCTTGTTTGGATTACCGTATCGACAGTGAGCCAGTAGGTCCTGTTCCCACCGAGAAAGAATTCAGTGAATCATTGCAGTTGGGGATACTTCCTGGATTGATGCATCGGACTGATCACAAGATATTCTTTACGCACGCGGATTTGAATATGAGAAACATCTTGGTCAAGGATGGGAAGATCTCAGGAATTGTAGATTGGGAGAATGCGGGATGGTATCCTGAATATTGGGAATATATCAAGTGCCGGTTTCGGTCAAAATACACAAGCGATGGGTGAAGATGATAGATGAGACATTCGAGAATAAGTATGAGGAGGAGTTGGCGATTGATAGGCAATATTGGGATTACCAAAGCGCTTGGTAGATTGGATAAAGCTTGGGGATGTATTGTGCAGAGAATTCATGGAGATGCAATCGAGTTGATGGGGAAGAAGAAGATCTGCTAGCGCTGTTTGACTAGGTACTGGTGGGTTATTAGGTAGGTAGTTACTGCATCAGGCTTCCACGTGATCTACCGACTTTCCTACTGAGTAATTGGTTATGAACATCACCGAATCAGTTATTAGTACTCAGTAGGCCTTACCAGTTCGAAATCTAAGAGCAAGATCTACAAATCAGTCTTCCTCATGACGTTGAAGTGGCTCTATTGAAGGGGATACACGTGTTAATCTATCGTAATTCACCCCCATCTAACAAATGACCACCAATGCCTCTGTATTGCGGACGATTTCTCAAGAAGATCAGGTCTGGGGAATTCATTCTTCCTTCTCTGCAATCCAAATCAAATCCTCCTCGGAAATCATAATTTCGTATAATTTCGTACCAGCTCGTATCAACCCCTGTTTTTTCGTCTCTCTGCTGACTCATCTCTAATACATCCATCCATTCGGTCTCCAAAAAATAAATGAACATGCACCCCGAAAAGCCTCCCAAAAATCAAGCAACGGGAAGAACGGGCTTGGCTCCTTGGTTCTTGGCTTCAAACTGAGACAAAAAAATAAGCTTCGTCAAGACTTTGATCCAAGGGATTTCCAAGCCGGGAGTTTCGCTTTATGACGCTTTTTTCTTTCTATATTTTGATATCTTTTGAGGATTTGATATCTGTAGTGCGCGGAGACTAATCAATCGATTGATGGGAATAACTTCATATATAACAATACATTTGCCGGAATGCCACAAAGTATATTACTATCGCTCGAACTAAAGTGGCTGAAGAGATGACACTGCACAAGAAAGTCATTCAGGATAAGCCTGTTACCTCCCCCTTTTCAAAATGCCGAAACCCCGGAAACACGAAGCTCTACTCACACGAATCCCCTTTGAATTAAATATGGAAAGTTACGTATCTCATTAATTTATACTGGGGCTTTTTGACTTTGAATCTCTCTATTCCGTTTCTAGAAGTCTGATACGATTTCCCTTGATTTATCCATACAGAGTACGTGCGGGACTCCAGAGGGAGAAGCAAACACAGCCTTCTTTTACGAGCTGAGCAACACCGAGGTTTGATTGTGGCGGATGGTTGGAGTGAGTGAAATTGGGTTCAAGATTGGTCAACAAGGTATATCAGGGGGTCATCCCATATGACATTCCAGCCCTGTACTTACTGAATGGGGAAATGGTACATTGATTCTCTTCCAGGTGGGCAATGTGCATGTATGGTGTGTAAAAATAAATCTGTGAATAAAATGAAATTTAGTGAATGACCCATTGTGCTTGTTTTACCTTTTAAACCCCCCCCCTTCTTTCCCTCCTCTTGTTTTATATCTCTCTCTTCTTATCAACAATCTCTACCTTTGATATATATAAACTCCATATACAACTTTCAAAGAACCAATTCAACTCAATCCATCTCAATTCATCTCAATTCATCTCAATCACCAATCTACAATCTAATCAAGATGCCTTTCGAAGCTCAACAACCCCAAGCTCAACAAATGGAGATGTCCACTACCAATGGTCCCATCACCGAACAACCTGTTTGTCTCTCCCTTCTCAATCATACCCCGATCTCTCGTTTTCAATCCCGATGTCTATCTTGCAAATACAAGTCTCAATGAAATAAAACAAATCGAAATATAATCACCAGATACTAACTAACATTTTCACAGCGTCAAAATGAGGGAATGAGCGCCGATGTATCTATGCGTGGTGGTGGTGGATGCTGGTATGTCTTTTCTACTTTTCCTTTCCTCTCTTTCTCATGCGATCTCATTCCTTCTGCTGAAAAGAATTTATAACTAACTATGTTCCCCAAACAGCGAAGCATGTCTCGCCTGCTGTCTCCTCGAGGAAGTCTGCGCATGTTTGATTTGCGAGGAGTGCTGTTGTTAAACGCTTTTTCCGTGAGGATATACACACAGAGAGAGATATATACATACATATATATCTAAGATATAGATCGCACACACACAATGCGATGGAGAGGAGATAATTGATACCCGGTGGTTTGTGGATGTGGATGTGGATGTATATTGCGATGGAGATATGAATGTGAAAGTGAAAGTGGAGGAGATGGGATGGGAAACTATGAATTTCGATGTCTTTACGCGGATGATGAATATTGGTGGATGGATGCGATTAGGATGATGAAGGAAGAAAGAATGGATTTTTCTACCTAGGTATGCGGGGCGAGGAACAAGCGGAAATGTATTTTCCGAATATCCAAATATTATATCGGGTTTTTTATCTTTATGATTTTTGTGTTTTTTTATCGACATTCTCTTGGGAACTTCGCTTTTGAGCGGGTTTTCTTGTTCGTTTCATTTCGTGCATTTTGTTGCTTGCTTACATCTCCATCCTAATTTTCTACACGATAATGCATGATATGAGCAATTTTCCATTCGATCCATTTATTTCATTTTAGTCTCTCACCGCTTGTACCTAACTAAGTACCTACCTAGTGAGAAATAAAGTTGCAAGAAATAAAGTTGCAAACAAGTCGAGGCATGAAAGAGCACAGACATAACATAATGTGTGTGCGTGCGTGCGACAGCTTAGCCTAGGAGTGAGATTTAGAGTTTCGTGGATTACTGGGTGAGTGGGTGGGAGGTGTAGGTGTAGGTGGAGTTGGGTGATGGATGGAATGAGGTAGGTTTGAGGTAGGATGATGATGATGAATGTTTTTGGGGAAGGGGGGAGATTTTGTGTTGGGTGTGGGATTTGTGATTTGTGAATTTTTTGGGAAGGGGGGATTGGGGACTGGAGATTTTTGAATTTGAACTTGGGAGGTGGGTGAGTTGTGGTTGAATGGGGTGTAGGAAAGTGAAAATTTGATGGTGGTTTTTTGGTTGTTGGCCATGAGAGAGGTTGGGTTGGGTTGGGTTAGAATGGGGTGATGAGGTGATTTTAGGTGCTGGGTGTGTTATTTCAAGTGAGGTTGTGAGGTAGGTAAGTAGGTAGGTGAGTAGTGTTTGATGAGGGGGTGTTGTGTTTGTGTTGTGTTGAATTGAATTGCATTGCATTGTGTGTTCTTGATTCAATGGGGAGTGAAGGGAGTGGGTGGACGAAAATTGTCTCGTTTGCAGGAGTTTGTTGCTGCTGGGTGATTTTGCGTCTTTTTTGCTTTTCTTCTAGGAAGGGGAGTTTGACTGATATCTCGAGTACGAGCAAGTGTTGAGACTTGAGGTTTGAAGAATCCGTCGATTTTCCCCTTTTTGTCTTTCTGGGTAGAGGGACGGATGTAGTTTAGAGAGTACTCTGAAGTAGGGAGGTGTGTGCGCGGGGGATTTGATATTATAATTGGAATTCTTGAGTTCGACGATTTGTATGTGTATGTATTTTTCTAGCTCCGATGTTTTTCGTGTTGTGGACTTAAATGGCCATGCGAGGTTTTGATGATCAGAGTTTTTGGCTTTGGTGGCGATGGTGAAGAGGGGTTGTAGAAAAGCTATAATAAATATATGAAAGAGCTGTGGGGTTCTTGTTTGAATTGTAAGAGGGAAAGAAGGTAGTGAATAGTCGTCGAGAGGAGGAAAATGAGCTAATTCGAGATATGCCGTTTCGAGGTAAAGGGAAGATACCGAGAGCTTCCGGGTGTCAACTTCATTGTGCTTTCCTTCGTTTCGTTGATCTGTGATAGGTTCCTTGTATAAGATTACCAAGTCAATCATTGTGATTTTTCTTTCAAAAACTGTAGGTGGATTGTGGGTAGATAGTCGGTATCTGGATAGCTGTTGGCAATGAAGCGTCGATTCGAGAAAGCGATGTATATGAGTGAGAGAATTGGAAATAGCGGGGTTTGGTATGTTAATAAATCATCTAGTCAACAGGGGCGATGGAGTTGTATTGGAAAAGGTGCAACTGGTAGGTATTTCATTTGTGGTTGACGTTCTTTTTGCTTCTTGTCTTCTCCTCTCTTTTTGCAAGAATGAAGGCTTAAACGAGAACGGCGAGGAACTCCTTGTGGGAATTTTACGCATATCCTGGCTGCATATCTATGATTGCTCCTACAAGTCTTCCCCACCTTAAGGAAAGAAAAGAAGACTTTGTATAGAGTGACTGATTACTTACATCCTTTTCAGCGGCGAAGTTGGTATATAGCTGGGGATGTGAGTGGGATATACAAGGTATGCAGAGGATTCTGTGGTAGGGATGGAGAAGATGATTCATGCTGCTGTAGCTACGTGAGTAGCTTAGGCAAAGGGTTTTAGAAGCTTCGGGAAGTCGGTTTGTGGTATGTGATAAGAGGAATTTCTTTTTTTACGACTGCGGTATCCGGATTCGTTCTCTTCTGTCGATATTTCGGTTCGATGTTGGGTATGAAGAATACTTAGCTTGTGGACAAATTGGCTGCTGATATGAAAGATTCCATCCGCGTGCTGCCGACCTATAGTTGATACGATAGTGAAACATTTGGGTAGATGTGAGAGAGTTATGTGGATATTTGCGATTAGAGGCTACTACGTACTTTCAATGTCACTACTGCGTTCGACGAGACGCTGACGATACTTGGAAGTGAGAGCAAAGCCATAATGCAAGCCGTTGCTGTTGTCGCCATTTGAAATGTCTTGATCTGCACTTGCCACACCTGCTATTTGGGGATATCTAGTAGAACGCCGTGTTTGGAGTAAGAAGTGAGATGAGTCGTTGTTTCACCTCTCAAGCTTCGGGATACATTTATTGGTTTGTGTACGTGGGATCCATTCAACGATCGGAGGGCTAGTATTGTGATTATGGTGTGAGATGAACTCGATTGTACAGGCCACGAATGATCTCATTGTTGGAAATGGTTAATGCGCATGTACCGTAAAGAGAAATCGTAGTTCTTGAATAGATTGGCCCTGTTACTGCCTTTCCGTCTAGATATCGATCGCTTCTGTGCTCATTGGATATTCTCCAGCTACATCCACCAGCCGCCCGAAGCTTTCGTAGTTCAGCCGTAGCAGAACTTTATTTCTATAAAAGTAACTTCGTGGGTTGCTTGACTAGTAATATACACTCTTCTGATCAAGTGCTGTTGTTTGATACTTCGCTCTTCTTGCCTAAGCAGTGGAAATGCCTGTTCGCGTAGCTGTGGTGTTGCTATGTTGTGTTCCGTCCGTTCGCGTAGTTCCAGGTTGCTATTTGCTTGTATGGTAGGGTTTAGATGGTGTCTTTTGAACGGTTAGCTTGCATTCTATTGTTAATAGCGCATCATTCCTGCCACGCTTTTGAATCAACTTACTGATAATAATGAAGTGTGCTAATAGGTGTATAACCTATGTTGTCATTGTAGACTGGAGATCATAGTCTTTGATGTTTGGCCAATGCTTCTGCGCGAGATCACTAGCAGTTGATGTGAACATCAGTGTTTGTATGAAAACTTATGCAATGTAGCTATCTGCTTGGGAAGCAACGCCAAGGAGACATGCGACTCATGCACTGATTCCTGGTGGCGATGTGATATGCAGATAGAATGTTGTCGTTTTCCCCTGTGCTTCAAAAAAGTAGACTAGTGGATCCTGTCGAAGTTGCAGAGGAAGTAGTGAAGTAGCAAACTTGTGGATATCTGGAACCACGACTTTTATATTAGGAGTGCCAGAGCAATAGCTGCAATTTTTTCTGCAAGACCATTATTACCAACTCGGAGTTGTGAATTCTCGAGATTTTAAAGCGCCATTCTTCTCTAGTGCCCCATACCAGAACTTATTCGAAGGCATGGCCAGCATTGGGAACTCGCCGTTGGGCGAATTGACTGTGGTCGGGAAGAACCCGTCTTTCCTTGGTGTATCTATTGACGGAGAATTTGGCAGGAAGACATATGGCAGCTCTTTTGTAATAACGCGCAGTGTTCGTAATATCTGCTGAGGTCGTTATGACTTTTGTCAGCGGCATATCAACTACATCGTAATCTAGCCTCGTAAAATCCGGTTTTCCAACCATTTGAGCCTGCTGACATGGTAGATACCAGTATTCCGTTCGATGTTCATCAAAGATCTACCAATTTATCTAGTTCTCTGTTTATTCATTCTGCCTTCTAATAGAACAGCAGAAGCCAGATGGGTTCTTCGATGGGTCACCAGGACAGTTGGTCGAGCTGCAGGTACGATAATTCCCTCTTCAAGGGTTTATGTCTTGCCGAGACCAAAACGCTCACTAATTCAAGCCTCTCAAAGACTTCAGATCTAGGTGACTGCTGTTTTGAAGCAATGACTTTGTAGTGATTCGGTATATGAGAAGTAGATGACGTGGACTGGTTGCTTGGTATTCCAACGTCGGACAAAGTTTCGATATCAGGAGGTCTAGAATTTCGGAGATTGAGACTTAGATACAGGGTTTCTATTATCAATGCTTATTGTTAACTTCAATTCGTTCCTGTAAATGCTTGGGGGTTTATTGCTGCTGCGAAGAAAGTCTCTGCGAATAGCACGGAGTGCGACTTACTGCTCATTTTATGGGATTGAATTTATCGGCGCTCGTAGATTTCAGAATCAAGAGAATACCTTCTAATTGCGTTAGGAGAGTGGCTAGTAGAAAGTAACAAAGAGGGATCTACCCCAGGACCAATGGCTATTTTCAACAGTAATGAAGACAATTCTAGACAGTCAACAACAAGCCAGATTGCAGAGAAGACAGTATTTAGAGCAATGGAAGAGAAGAGGAACGTCAGCCAACTGACAGAAGCAGGTTACCAGGAACAATGTACATGCCAGAAGGGGAGTGAGGAGCAACTGTTGTAGAATGACGGTAGGAATGACTAGCTTATACCAAAGAAGTGTAGGTAAGGTGTTTGCAATGAATCTAGCTTTGCTATAGAAGAGGCTAGACTCAAGTCAAAGGCGCTTTTTGAAATTCTATTGAAGGATGATTAAGACAAAATTAAGTCTTGTTGTGATAAGTCAATGACAGAACTAAGCTCTGTATGCAAGGAGTACAGACAAGTGATATTAGCAATGACATAGCCATAGGATCTGTGTACGCAGAATACAAAGAACCAAGGTAGCTGTGGAGATACATTAGTAGATTCAGGATTAGATAGAGTTATATTTGCACAAAGGCAAACCATTAAATGCCTGATAAGTAATAGCAAGATAGTGATGTAATAAAGTAAAATGAGAGAGTTATGTCTACAAGTGTCTTGGAAATCATATCCTTTTGGTGGTCATTGAGCTTGTGTAAGGTACCAAAGCTGTCATTGAAGATTATCAAAATTAGACCAATATTCACTTGGTGACTCCGAACAAGCCCAGAACTTTGTAACTACTTTGCTGCCTCACGCCACGTATGATTCACAAGTAACTAAGCTCAATTGATAATTGGGTAGCTACCTAACCCCAATCTAACTAGGGTGAAGTGAACGCAATAGCTGGTTCTAGTACCCCTCACTTTTTGATCTTTACCTTTCCTTCTTCTTCCCACAACACTTTCCATTTTTTATTATTTCCTCCTCTTCAACAACTCTACCACCACCTCAATCTTTCTACAAATCTTCAGTCGATGCTAATTACTTAATTTTCTCTCTTCAATAATCAGATCGCAAACAAATACTTTACAAAATGGTAAGTAAAAAAATATTCCACAACTCAATTCTAACCTAGAACTCAACTTGCGACCTTTCCTTACTACTGTGCACAATGCTAACGTATTTAACAAACAGTACCAAATCTTAGATCCAGGACCTCCCTCGCCATTAAGAATCAGCTCTCCGGTCTACGATACCTCTCATACTAGAGCTAGCTTGAGGTATGATGAACCTCAATACTTATACATACTGGCGCACCTTCTTACAATACTAGCATTAAGTTGCGTTCTTATGATGATGGCCTGATTATGTATGGCTATGAGGATGGGTATGTACTTTGAATCTTTTCAAAGCATTTTTCTTTTCCCAAAACAACTTCTTTTGAAGACAATAGTTGGACATTGTTGGAAGATCTTGTGGTTTCCTCAAACCCCTTTTGCCTTCAATTCCATTATTCAAACCATTGATTGGTCCATAGCCGAACTCGACGCGAGTTTTTTTATTAGTGTCAATTTTCCAACTCTTTCCTTTGTAGACGACCGCCTTGCTCTATTATTCTGCCTTCTATTCGTCCCAACTTCGTTTCATACAACGTCAAATGTACTAGTTCTACTTTCATGACATATGGTACCCCAAGATCTTTGTTACATGGGAATAGCTTCCTTGATACGCTCATCGCTGCGCCATCAATAAGGCCATTTTGAGCAACACTCGTCTCATCTCGTCAACAGCGTTGACCGAGAAGGCTTCCACAGATACATAACATTTATTTACATACATTGGAAATATTTTCCAGACATCCCTATTGAACACTTATTTATGCTTTCATAGACATATAACACTTGTTCATATGAAAATGATATCCCAAATGCCCAGTGAGCATTCCGTAACCATCGTAAGAATACCAATACTTGATGAACACAGATTGAGCAAGACATAAACTGCAGTCGCACGTTTTTGATTTGATTGCTTTGTCATGGCGATGAATGTTCCCCCGCACTTCATCTCCCGATAACATTATTATTCGTTGGCGTAAATTCACTGGTTCCCTCGGAGACCAAGAGAATCCTAGCATTGGTAGAGTGGCTTCTACCTTTTAAGTTCACTCCTGGATTCATGGTTCCATTTTTCTTCACCTTCAAAATTCATATTATTTCTTCCATCTCAAAGAAAAACTTTTCAGCTAGTGGGACCCCTACAAACAATATCCCCACCAACCTCGATTACTTTTTTATCATCCTCCGTTCCGCGGATCCAAGCTCTTCTTTCTTCCTTTTTACTACAGCAGCAGATACAAGTCAAATCTCTTTGCGCCTCACACTTTCTCAATCCTTTTGCGGCTCGCGCTCTGTTCCCTTAAACTATACATTCAACAACTATTACTATTATTCATAATCGAAACTACTATCACTAATAATGTCGCTCGTACCTGCTAGATCGCGGCCCTCTCGTAAGTCGGGTGAAGCAGACCTTCGAGCTTCTATGAACCGCTCTGAATCGATGGATCCCACTACTTCGCAGTTCGTTCCTTCTCAGTCAACAGCTCACAATAAGAGAAGAAGTATCTCGAGCAGCTCAGTCTCCCTTACAAGCCCACCGCCACCCCGAGGTCATAGAGCAGAAGTCTTTGATAACCGTAATCGATCACAAAGCCTCCAGGACTGGATGGAAACCAGAATCACACAGATTATCCGAACCATTCGAGAAACCACTTCGATTCCGCAACAAGTCCAAGATAACATCGGTGCTGAACTTCAAAAATTCCTCGTCGATTTCGCGGCCCAACAAGTTTTCGTCACTCAAAGCGTCGAATTTTACCAGACCAAGCTCAGAGACCTTGAGTCCCAGCTTCAGGAAGCTTACAGCGAGTCCGGAGATGATTCTGGCGAACCAAGCAAACGCGAATTACTTGCCATCATTGCCTCACAACGCGAGGAATTACAGTTGAAAGAAAATCAACTTAACGGAAAGAGAATCCTCTGGCTTGCTTCCCACCCACCTGCCTCTCAGCAGAGAGGTGACCCAAATCCACTCGGGCTCCCAAGTCTCAACGGACGATCCCAATCGCAACTCCGATTGGAAGCCCCATCGTCCTACAACAACTCGCATTCCGGCTACCGTGGCAATGGTTCAACATCGATGGCACGTCTGTCAAGAGCTTCGCTAGCTGCGATGGAAAGCGCCGCTGTTGGAGGCCAAGTATCCCCGACGCAAGAGGAATATAATCGGGTCAAGGCTTCTGTATCCGTAGCAGTTCCTGATAGCGCTTTGGAGAATGTCCAGTCCATCTCGAACTTGCGGAATAATTTAAACAGTGAGACCGAAACCGTTATCAATCATCATCGCTCACAACTTCCACATGTTCCATACAGAGAACCACCTGCGCATGTTCCGAGTGTTCACGAGATCAGTGTCGCCTTCACAAAAGATTTCAGTGGCATTTTTGCACTGGCCGAAGGATGGGCTCGCACATATTGTTGCATTCCTAACATCCAAGAAGATCGCGCAATTGCTAGCTCGAATCAAGCTCTTTGGAATTATATGACCAAGCTTACATATAACGATCCTCAGAGTGCACATAGCCATGTGATGGCTCTTTTAAGCAGCGAAACCACTCGATTCTGGTTTGTTATGAGAATGGCAATGAGTTACTGTTTTGACAATATCATGACCCTTAAGACATTCGAGCAATACAATAATAGTGTTGCTGCACATCTTGCAAGCATTAGGGAGCAACTTACAGCTAGACCATGTGAGTATTATCGATTTCATGCTGCAATGTTACAAATGCTAAAATATAACTACCAGTGGCTTCTGCAGAGAAACGCCAAAAGCTTGTCGCCGAGCAATCTGCCGTCGTCAAGTCCGTCGTTAACGCTCTCGATTTCGCGAAATTTCGAAATGATTTGCTCACAAATCACACGAAGCATCTTCGAGACATTCTCGGACCTCTTATGAATGAGGGAACCTCTAAGTCAAAGGCCGGTACTGATCTTGGTGTAATTATTATTGCTTCTATGGATCTTTGTTGCAGAATGTGGACAGCAAAGTTGAGCTTCCAGGTCATCTTTCCCGAACTTCTCGGCAACAAGTTCACAGCTGGCACCATGATCGCCAAGGATCATCCAAGAGACAACCCATACCAGCTACAAACAAAGCAGAAGCGTCTCAAGCTTGTTATGACTCCATCCATCACAATGCGCGATGATAATTCGATTACCATTATCGCAAAGAGCTTGCACAAGGCAAGTGTTCTTCTTATGACTTAAATGGTCTTCGTACAGTACCACGCACAAATTTCTCGCAAATAGATCGTCATCATTTTCAACTTCCGTCATTTTAGTCCGAACTGATGAGCCACTGTCAACATCATCTATTCAGAGTATTTCAATAGCGTACGATACTACCCCTCATCATCATCATCGGCTTGTTCTTTCCTACCGAAGTTTATTTTTCCTGCTTTTCTCTTGTCATCTCTTAGGATTTGCATGACTCTTGTGGAAAATCCATCTTACTACTACTACACTCTCGACTTTCACCTTCCCCCAAGGTATCTCAGGAGATCCTTCGGTTTACGATCGTCTTACTCTTCCAGTTTTCGATCCAAAATATCCGCTCACCTACACCCCTTACCAAAAGTTCCGTCCCGTCTTTATTTTCCTAGGACATGCAATTATTCAACCTTCAATTCTTTCATCCGGCGTTCAACATATCTACCCCATCTATCATCGAAGCACCCATGTCTTTTCACCAATCCGACATACAATTCTCCAGCAATCTTCGATTTGTACAACAGTTTCCTATCAACGCCTTTACTTTAACTTTTTCTCGCGCGCGCATTCTCGATTGGAATTCCAAACCTGGCGGCTCGATGATTCAATTTTCCTCTGGATCTGATGCTTTCCTCCTCCTTTCTTGATGGGAGTTTCGATTTCCATAAGATATAGGATTTGATGATTTGTCTTTGCTCTCGACACTTCAAACTTCATATTACTATTCTGATCAACGACAAAATGATATGGAAATAGGACACTCATCTGGATATGGACGACGA
The DNA here is from genome assembly GCA_004786275.1 of Botryotinia convoluta. Lineage (NCBI taxonomy): Eukaryota > Fungi > Ascomycota > Leotiomycetes > Helotiales > Sclerotiniaceae > Botryotinia > Botryotinia convoluta. Next base: position 10,766 of record PQXN01000225.1, on the reverse strand, counting down.
TATTCATCTCTACTTTTCGATCACCACATATTTCTCTCCTTGGGATGAAACACCAAGCCTAATTTTTCGAAAATTTTGTCTTTCAATCTGATTTTCTCTCCTCGTACTCTACATACGCGGAAAGATTTCCAGATGCGGTGATGGAAGACACAAATTCTCGAACTAGGTAGTTTTCTTTCATTCCAATCCCGTAATCTACTTCTGTATTTTACTAGGAAGGAGTAGAATATAATCCGATCCTTTAGTATTCCACGAGAATTCTTTCTTTTCTTTTCTTTTCTTTTCTTTTCTCTAATGAAGCAACTTGGGAAGATGGATGAATGAATGATAGCGTGAATCATTCAGGCTACATATCTTAGTCTAGTTGTACGAAAAACAAAAAAGTTTCATGAAGTTTTCTTCTTCTGCTGTGGTTACTGCGAATTCTGGTGTTTTTTTTTTTGCATCGAGTTTCTTCTGCGTCGACAAGTTTTGAGCTCGTTTGGATTTTTTTCTGAATGGGCTTGGGTTAGAGGAGGATGCAGAATTTGGCATGGCATGGCTTAGGTAGTAAGCAGATTTACAGAGACTCAGTGAGAGAATAAATGAACTTTTTATCTTATAGATTTTGTGTTGTGGATGTGATGTGATGTGCAGTGCATATACTTAAAATGACTTGGTGATGTGTATGTGAAATTGAATGCGATATGGATGTTGCTCTGATGTTATGAGGAATCATCAAGCATAGCTAAAATCCACACCGATGCATCTCTCTTTAGATCCATCCTACTTGTTCATTTATCTCTATGCTTCTTTCACCGCTGAGTCCCAACTCCACCTCAAATGTTGTAAACAGTGAATCTACAACCATAACCACAACCACTATTACAAGCCCTCCACACCTCTCCCTCTTCCTTCTTTTTCCCTCCACCTTTCCTCATCCCATCTCCGCCCCCCCCCTCCCCAAAATTAAATTCCGGCACGCACACACTTCCCTCCCCTTCTATCTTTCACTCTCTTTCTATCCCCCCTACCATTCACTACAAACCAAAAGTACAAAACATCCACCGCTATCTTAGAATCTTAGATCCAGAATTATCCACTCACATGCCACATATCACATATCACAAGTGCAAGCAAGTAAGTGAATACACATGCACGATACACAATACACAATACAAGATACCTACGAACATACGATCATCATACGATCTCCAAATCACTACGGAGTCTATGCCGAGGATTTGAAAATGATGGCTTGGATCGGCTTAGATATCTAGGTGGGTGGGTGTTGTTTATTAATAGTAGTATTTAGTAATGGTAGTGGTGGTGGTGGTATTGATAATAGATACTGTGAATACAAGACGGCTGGTTCTATTAGAGTTGTGAAAATATTCGATAATGATGATAGAGAAGAGAGTGAAGAAGAGGGTGAATATCAATATTAATAAGGTAGATATCACAATTACGATCTCGATATAGTGATAATGATATCGGTAACCATAATAATCTATCTAGGGGAAATCAAATAGTGTATAAAGTAATAAGTTTGTATTTATTCACCGATATTCACCGATATTCACCTTTCTTATACCCTTACCTTATCAATTTATATCCTCAACCAATGTATCCTATGATATAACCCCCATCACCCAACCCGTATCACCAACAACCCCATTCCTATACCTCCCCTCCCTTCAATCCTCCCCTCCAACCCAACCACCGCATTCCCAAGTCCTCCTCACAAGTTCACAACACACTCCACTCCCAGCAACCAATCTGAATTCTATTCTCCATATTCACATCCATATCTATTTATTTCCTTCTTACCCTTCTTATCTAGGTAGGTAGTTATCACCGATTCCATGATCGAGATATATGAGTACACTACACTTTATTAAATAGACATACCCACTCACCCAATCAATTCCCATATACATCAAGCTACTCTTCTTCACTTCTTCTCTGATCCCCATTCCCATTTCCCATTTCCCATTTCCCATTTCCCATTTCCCACTTGTAACTTCTCTACTCCTTCCCCTGCCATCCTCTTCCCTCAACCGATCCCCAATCACAATCTCAATCACAATCTCAATCTTTGCCCCAAAACCAATTCTTACTCCTTCGAGTCCTTTCCCAAATAAGCAATATCCCGCTCTATCTCATCCTGTTCTCTATTCATCCCATACACCCCCCCCCATAAATAAACTATTATCAACATCCGCATCAACATCAAACTATCACTCAACCACTAACTAGGCTACATAACCCCAAACAAATCAAATTATACAAATCCAAGCCCACACACACATACAGATACACACACAAAAGAATAGATACACAACAATAAACTTAAAGATTACTCATTATGGATTAAAAAATACCTATATCGACCTCTCTAATAAGAAACCAGGTGAAAATTTATCAAACCCAGATGACGATGCATACCAGCACGATATTCTCGAGTGATTCCACGAGTTTTCTTTTACCATAACGCCCTTAAGCTCCGCCCAATATCATAAAGAACACGTATGTGTGTTGAATCCATTCCATGCGCGCAAAAAAGTGAAGCTATGTATGTGAAGAAAGGAGATAAAATGTACAAAGAAGCGAAGAGATGAGTTGAGAATGCCGTGGGGAGCCAAACTGACGAACCAAGCATGAAGAAACAAGAAGAAGAAAGGGGAAAGAAAACAAAACCATTAATTCCTAGGAATATCTCCACTCGCAGGTTTATGATCAAGTCTCTTGATAACCGCACCCAGCACCGCCTTTACGATTCCATCACCCGTCAATCCTGCTTCAGTATCCCTTCCATTCCAAGTAACAGTATCGACCATATCTCTAATCTTATATCTATGCTCCAACGCATCATCCAAATCCTCCAGGGCTTGTTTGGCCTCTGCCACTTTTCCAACCTGGAAAAATTGAATGCCCACTTGCGTGAGTGGCGCATCGAGATCATCGAGCTCGCGGGCTACTTTGACGATTTCCGATTCCGGGTCGTCGGAAGCAGCGCCGTCGGTAATGACGATGAGGTTTAATGGTTTGACTTCTCGTCCTGCTTTGAGTTCTTTCTTGGCTCGCTTCATGTAGGGGGAGAGGATGTCTCGGATGCGTTTGCCGGTGGGGGTTATGCCTTGGGGTTTGTCTACTATAGACCATACTTCTTCTACTGAAGCTGCGTTTTGGATGTTGTAGTATCCGGTGCCAGCGACTCCTTCACTTTCATTGCCCTTGTGTTTACTTTTGTGGTTCATGAAGTAAACGTCAATTCCATCAGCATCGTAGGTAGTTATTATTGGTGCTATAGTTTGGAGGGCGAAAAAAACTTGTTCCCAAGCTGTAGGGTGGGTATACCATCCCATACTAGTAGAATCATCGATGAGAAGGACTGTATCGAATGTAGATAGGAGAGCATAAGGAGACCCATCAAGATCATGTTGTGGGATAGTTCCCGCAGTATTTGGAACTGTAGAAGAGTGGCGTGATGCGAAAGTGTTGCTGCTATAGAATGTAGGAGAATTATTCTGAGATGTAGAAGCATTTGTGTATGCTGTGGAAGCGTTACTGTAAGGCGCAGGAGCATGATTGTACGACGGAGATGTCTGGTTGTACGAAGTGGGAGATATTGGAGATGTAGAAGTATAGGCTGGTGGAGGAGCATTATCTGGAATTCCTCTCGGGAAGGATAATGGACTCTTGGAGGGTGCGGTACTCTTTGAACGACCTAGCTTATCGCGGATACTACCCAGCAAACCACTCTTACGTTTGAGATCACTGCCATGGTTTTGAGAATTAATAGACATGATGAAGTTGTCGAACGTATCCAAGTTATGTACCAGAATAGGAAGGTGGGGTGTAAGATGTCGTAGATGGGAAGATGGTAAGGCTGAAGATCTTTAGATTGTAAAACGCGTGTTTGGGTGTAACGTGATGGTGACTTGTAACTGCTCTGTCTGTACTGTACTATGCGGGATGAATATTTTTAATTGGTGCCCAGATTGACTTGACTCGTGAATGTTGTGAATGTTATGAATTTATGAAAATGATTTCGAAATTTCCAACTGGCCAGTAAGTACTTATTATATTCACAATAACATTCCTATGACATTAGCGCTGTGTATCTAGGTATATTAGGAATTAGACTTTGAATCTGCCCATGGCGAAGTAAAGCTTCTAATCAGTTCTAACACATAAATGAGATTAAATGTTTTAGTAATATTGTTAGTTACCCGATATCCGAACATCAATGTAATAGATTTGATGAAGTTGTTTGATATACATGTGAGGAGAAATAAGATTTGTTTGAAATGAAAGTCGACAGTATGTTTGAGCTTCGAGTGATATCATTGGTTCGATTAGCATCTTAGCGTCTGTGAGAAAGGCGCAGTTTGACTTCGCCCAACCACAGTCCCAACCACAAGATTTCAACTCTTGTCACCATTTCTCAATAAGGCAACGTTGGTACAAGGCTGTGTACGCCCCTAAATACGACAAAAAGAATGTTTGTGCCGATGAACCGGTCCCAAGCACCCATCACTCACCTCCTTATATTTCCCAAGCCGCCGGGCATATACCTATTCGCACGTTTTCCCCACGATATTGAACCATGAAGTAAATCAACCCAAATGATAACTACCGGGGGGCTTGGCATCTTAACTTCGTGCAATATAATGCAGGAACGTTGCAGTATAATAAAGGCTGTAAGTTTTATTGCCACAATATAATCACTGCGACTCCTTTAATCTAAGGCATTTCTCTCGACAGAAAAGTCATGTGTCCTTATGATCTTGTCTTGTGGATGAGTGTAGGATGATACATTCCTTTAGGAAGGTTGTAGTAAGATATTAGGCCCCGAAGGCTGCAAGCAAAATATTACACCAAGCCTCAATCTTTGATTTCAAGGTGACAGCAAGGCGTTAATGAGTAAATTGGTTTGTTACTGGGTGACTCGTCAAATTTTTTGTCAAAATACAGAGAGATTGACCTGAGTTATTATAGAGGCTCATCAATGTCTTTCGGTAAGACTGTTTAAGTACATGTGGCTAGAGTGGCAGATGGTTCATGGATGTGGCACAAAATGTCAGACCAGTGTCAGATTTCGATGAGTCAAATTGATGAGGCTCAATCTCTTCTCTGAGTCAAACCCGGTGACTGTTATGTCTTTGCAGGACAAATTTTTGCAGACCAGAAGATTCTATTACCAAGAAGTGATGTGGATTTGAAAGATTTCAGGCTGATGCCTTTTCTTGTGAAATATGGTGGCAAGGAAGTTTTCGAGTTTTCGCTTGGTTTCTTTGGGTACCTACCTATCGAAGCTTGAAAGACTGAATAGGAATCTTGGGTCTCCGGAATTGCAGCGAGTTAGATGAATTATAAGGGAACGAGAGGGGTAGAGGGGTAGAGGGGTAGAGGGGTAGAGGGGTAAAAATCCGGCGGCTATTGCAATATCAATTCCAAGGCGTTCTCCACTGTCAGGGGACTTTGCCGCCGAAGCAATAGATTGGGGGTGGCCAAATGCTGGTGGCAATTTTGTGATACATTTTTAAGTTGGTGTGGGTGATCAGATCAGAGAATGGCCTTGATAGATTGGATAATGCAGGTAAGTCAGGTAGGGGTCGGAAGTTTTTTGTTTGTTTCTAATTCTGCAATGTACCTTGATGAATGGTGCGGTTTCAAGGTAAGGAAGGACACCTACGAATATAGTAAATATATGTTGGTGTTTTCGGACCAATGAGGCTTTGCAGTCTTCAGAGCATAGGAAGATTGTCCACACACATGCTATCCAACCTACAATGTTTCAGAGGCTGATAAAATCAATGTGTGGAGTGTTCCCCGAGATTTTGGTATACTGCTAAAGATTGTACACGTTTTCCCTCATACATCTACTAGTATCGGGCAATCACAGAATATTTACAGGTTCAAGGCTATCTTAATTTTAGGAAGGACATCTAGGGATGAAACGGTGTACTGAACGAACTGAGATAGTATATTGTAAGGAGGCGGGCGATACATCGATAAGAGGTAGTACATTGAACGGAAAAGGCACATTGACAGAATGTGATATATTGAACAGGAGTAGGAAGGAAGGACATTGACAGGGTGTGATATATTGAACGGAAATAGCACATCAGAAATAGGGAGGGCGTTGACAGGGTGTTAGTTATTTTGAATGGAAATGATACATCCATCGTCTGGATATACATACAACTTCTGACATACTGTATGCAGCGTACATTTAAATTCCATATCCTCTTCAAGAAGTTCTCCAGGGTCCAAACTCACCTCCTTCACTTTGGTTGCCCCTCACAACCAAATAATGACACCACTTTTCATTATCATTAATGACTTGCCGGTATAGAAAAGTCCCAGGGATATATATCATTTGATTGTGACGTGATAAGTATTTGGTGGGGCTTCAACTTTCTTAATTGCGACACTCACTGTGACTTTGAATTTTACGTAGAGATGGAAAGAAAGGTATCTATCAACAATCTTGCTTCTGCATAGAGTGGAGCAATAATGAATACGATATGATGTGCCTATCAAATGTAGAGTTATGAAGTTAGTGTGAAGTAGAAAGTCCAAGTATCAAGATTTCATCCGTTTCTTGAACTTTCTGTCTGTCACATTTTAGTGGAGATACTTTAATAAATAAATCTGGGCAAGGTAAAAAACTTAGACTGGGCGACGTCATTGGGTGGGAAGGCGGTAGAAGACGGTAGAAAAAGAGTTAGGACAGAAAAAGAAAGGTTGGTTAGTGGTTCTACCTATGAGGCTATGAGGCTATGAGGCTATGATGTGACATAACCTACATAACCTACCTTACCTAATAAATCTATTGAGGGGCAATTGGGCAAAAAAATAGAATCATCAAAGAAATGGAATATCAACAAAATATCTTCATAATGTTCAAAATTCAAATGCTCTGAGTCTGAGGTGCATCAACAACACCATGTAAAATATATCCAAATGATATCATCCCTTTCCATTGATAACTATGTCCATATGTAATTAAAAATTAAAAATTAAAAATTGTAATCAATTCGAATCCATCACATCTAGAGGATTCTTTCCATCTCCATTATGAAATAGAAGGTTATGGTGAGTTCTAGAGCTTCCCACCGCCTTCTCTTTTCGACCATATCCACCGGTTTAAGGTAAAGAAGATTCCAGAATCGAAGCTGCTGGAATCGAACTTTTCGCTTTAAAAGTCTCACAGTCAACCCAACTTTTTCATTCTGCATATTTCTCAAACAAACCTTTTTAAGATACCACTTTTGCAACTACTCTTCTTCTCTATTTTCATACAAAAGCGATCAAAGAAGTTACGATACTTCGACTATTAAATCCACATAACACATACAACTAGATTAATACAAGATGGCTCCAGCGTAAGTTACTCCATTCCATCAACCCCTCCTTCAGCCTTACACCTCTAGTTGGAAGCTTGAAGGTCAACAACATCAACCACAACAAACAAATTTACTAACATGTCTTGTAGTATTGGTATCGATTTGGGAACTACCTACTCTTGTGTGGGTATCTTCCGTGATGACAGAATCGAAATTATCGCCAACGACCAAGGAAACCGTACCACTCCTTCCTTCGTTGCTTTCACAGATACCGAGCGTCTGATCGGAGATGCCGCCAAGAACCAAGTCGCCATGAACCCAATCAACACTGTCTTCGATGCTAAGCGTTTGATTGGTCGTAAGTTCGCAGACTCTGAGGTTCAAGCCGATATGAAGCACTTCCCATTCAAGGTCATTGACCGTGCCGGAAAGCCAGTTATCGAGGTTGAGTTCAAGGGAGAGAACAAGCAATTCACACCAGAAGAAATCTCTTCTATGATCTTGGTCAAGATGAGAGAGACTGCTGAGGCTTACCTCGGAGGAACTGTCAACAACGCTGTCGTCACTGTTCCAGCTTACTTCACCGACTCTCAACGTCAAGCCACCAAGGACGCTGGTCTCATTGCTGGTCTTAACGTTCTCCGTATCATCAACGAACCTACCGCTGCTGCCATTGCTTACGGTTTGGACAAGAAGATTGAGGGTGAACGTAACGTTCTCATCTTCGATCTCGGTGGAGGAACTTTCGATGTTTCTCTTTTGACCATTGAGGAAGGTATCTTCGAGGTCAAGTCCACTGCTGGTGACACTCACTTGGGTGGTGAGGACTTCGACAACCGTCTTGTTAACCACTTTGTTAATGAATTCAAACGAAAGCATAAGAGTTTGGGACCCTTTTTCTATCACTATCCCCTTCCCCTGGCCCCAATCCCCCCTTGACCAGTACTTTCAATTGTCAAAAATAGTTGAGACATTGAAAAGCTTCGTGGGAGTAGCAATTTCCACAGCGATATTTCCTTACCTTACAGCTCCTTTCATTTGTCTAGCATAGTCTAGAGATGTGAAATTCATTTGTCTTCTATCATTTGACATTTGAGGGTGTTGTGAGAAGGATATATTGCTGGATATTGCTGGAAGATTTCGCTTCCACCTCAGGACTACTTTCAATTGTCAACAATAGTTGAGACATTGAATAGTATGCTGAGGCAACAATCACATTGCAATGTTTTCAATTGTCGAGATTTTTTGAGACATTGAAATACTGGATATCACCAAGTCACTTTTTTCCACATTCTTCATTTACAATATGCTAACAATACTATTTTACAGAGGATCTTTCTTCCAACGCTCGTGCCCTCCGTCGTCTCCGCACTGCTTGCGAGCGTGCTAAGCGTACTCTCTCTTCATCCGCACAAACCTCCATCGAAATTGACTCTCTCTTCGAGGGTATCGATTTCTACACCTCCATCACCCGTGCTCGTTTCGAGGAACTTTGCCAGGACCTCTTCCGTTCCACCACAACCCCAGTCGACCGTGTCCTCGCTGATGCTAAGATCGACAAATCCAGAGTCCACGAGATCGTCCTTGTCGGTGGTTCCACCCGTATCCCACGTATCCAAAAGCTCATTACCGATTACTTCAACGGTAAGGAGCCAAACAAGTCCATCAACCCTGATGAGGCTGTTGCATACGGTGCTGCTGTTCAAGCTGCCATTCTCTCTGGTGACACTTCCTCCAAGTCCACCAACGAGATCCTTCTTCTCGATGTCGCGCCATTGTCTCTCGGTATTGAGACTGCTGGTGGACAAATGACCAAGCTCATTCCAAGAAACACCACCATCCCAACCAAGAAGTCTGAGGTCTTCTCTACCTTCTCTGACAACCAACCTGGTGTCCTCATTCAAGTCTTCGAGGGTGAGCGTCAACGCACCAAGGACAACAACCTTTTGGGTAAATTCGAGCTCACTGGTATCCCACCTGCACCACGTGGTGTTCCTCAAATTGAGGTCACCTTCGATCTTGATGCCAACGGAATCATGAACGTCTCTGCTCTCGAGAAGGGAACCGGAAAGTCCAACAAGATTGTTATCACCAACGACAAGGGCCGCTTGTCCAAGGAGGATATCGAGCGCATGTTGGCTGAGGCTGAGAAGTACAAGGCTGAGGATGAGGCCGAAGCTGAACGTGTTGCTGCCAAGAACGCTCTTGAGGGCAAGGCTTACCAAATCAGAAGCTCCTTGTCTGAAGCTGACCACGAGCTCTCCAAATCTATCCCAGACCCAGCTGCTAAGGCTGAGTTGCAAGCCAGCGTTGACAAGATCGTTGCCTGGGTTGATGAGAACCAACAAGCTACCAAGGAGGAGTACGCACAACAAGAGGCTGATCTTGAGGCTGCCATCAAGAAGGCTACTGCTGGTGGAGCTGGTGGAGCCGGTGGTGAACCAGCTCAAGATGCTGAGATCGAGGAGGTCGACTAAATGTTTTCTTTTTTTTTTGTCCTGACGAATTTCCTTTACTCTGCATATGGATAATACCTCCACACACGATGGTTATTGGGTGTTTACTGGTTTTTTTCTACTGTGGTTAGATTTGCGGTTGTTTTCTACATCGGAAAAGCCGGTGTTCTCAATGTATTAAAGCTTTAAATAGGAGCATAAAATATAAGATGATTAAATAATATTTGACTTGTTCTAAAATGAATCTGATGTGATAAGTAAGTGCTAAGACATTACCTTGGAGATGTATATTCATTGGGTCTTTGTCTATACTTAGTAAAATAGGCTTACCTCTCAGACAATGGATTATCCATTCCTAGAAAAGGTTGTGTGCCTATTTCTTTCGAGTCTTTTCTACTGGTCTTTTTTATGGTCAACACATTAATCAAACTTTCAATTGTCACACAGCTTTTCAAACAATGAATTGATTGTCTATAGCTTCTTGCGTGTACCTACCTTACCTGTTTTCTTTTCTCTTCTTTTTGAGTCGTTTGCACTAGAGGTCTTCCTTGTTTGAAGTCAACGAATTGATCTGTGATTGTCTTGATAGTTCTTAGAGAATGGATTGTTTATTTTGGGGAGGGTGCGGGGGAGTCTCTCTTCCTAGGCCTTCTGATGGATGTATTGAGAACCTTTTTCAAAAAATTGTTTTCTTGGAGTAGAGTATCTAGGTGTATTGTGGTTGGATCTTTTTCGGCTGGAAAATTAGATTTTACGCCTTCTCTCCTACCTCTCCTCTTACTACCCCTCCTCTTACTACCCCTCCTCTTTCTACCCCTCCTCTTCTATACCTCCTGCTTCTCCTCCTTCTCTTCTTTCTCTTCTTTCCCTTCCCCTCCTTTTATATTCCTCCATTTACTACCCCTCCTCCCATACCCTTCTATCACATTCCCCCTCATACCCCCCCATCACATCCCCTCTTTTCCCTCCCTAT
>PQXN01000224.1:0-60904 GCA_004786275.1 Botryotinia convoluta | reverse complement strand
AATCTATAAATAGAATTCAATTCTATAAAAATTCAAATAAGAATAAATAATATAATTTATATCTCTATTAATATAACAAAATCAATTAATATAAAATTATTACAATTTGTTTTAGAATATAGCTTTCTAATATCTAATAATATTATACTTCAATTTTAAATTAATGTTATAGAATATTCAAGTTATAAATAATTTTTATAAAATAATTAAAAGCGTGCACGATACAGGGTCGTGCACGATGTAGGAATATCGGTTACCCGGTAAACCCTAGAAGATCACCACACTGATCCCTGTCGCTGATCAATACCTAATCCCTAAGAAACCATGATCTTTCTAGGCTCATCTATACATCACTGGTATTCAATCCACACCATACCAATTCCTTGCTAAGTGGGCATTTTTCTCTCTCAACCAAAGTGGAGATAGCTAAACTTTCTCCTCTAGTCCGTATACGCACTGTCTGGAAGATCTCGGACTGTTTACTATCAGAAGTAACTTTACTGTTAATCTTACGATTCGTGCCGCGTTCTAGTCACTGGGTTAGAGCGATCCCAAAATAAGCAGGCTCTAAGTGATGGACATTATATCCCACTGGCATATAGCTTTCCAAATTCCAAGCTACAGATATGCATGCACTCCGTACTGTACGTACAGTAGCTACAGTAAGTAACTTCTAGAATCATGCACTATCGACGAAAGCTTGAAACTCAAATCTACACTGTTCAAAACGGCATCATTGTATTAACAAACAAGTAAGTCGCAAGAGTTTATCGACATCATCGAAACTCTCTTCTGTTAACGAAACTTTTGTTTTCCGTCATTCGAAGCCATAAAGCAAGCCCATAAAGCAAGCCCATCGAACATACTAGTCCATTTCCTTCTATGATACGAGTCTATAATGGCGGAAATAGACGGCTCACTTCCTTCTGTCTTTCCGATTGGGAGATAGCCATTCAACCATTGAATCAGTGACTTTGTGCAGGGAGTCATCTATCTTGTGCGACAGCCAGCCACTGAATGCCATATCTTCCCGAGGCATTGTGTGAAGTGAGGAGAAAGGTACCAGGACCTGATACTTGCTTTGATACCTACCCCGGTATGGATATCACTCTCAATACAATGCTTGCACTTCAAGTTTTGTCATTCGTTGTTCACATCATTTTTTTGCCATTGGGGCATCCATTTTCTTCTGTGCGCGCCGCGAAGCCCGAGGTACAAGCTGAACCGTGACGAGAATACCTTAAATCAAGTCTTGAATTCAAGGTCTGTGAAGATATCAAATTAAAGGGTCGGATCTACTCCACCTATAGCCGTCGCTGCGTTGCGGGAACTATGTGAGAAATCCGTAGACAGTTTGTTTTCGGCCGATTTGCAATTTTTGGCAGAAATTTCCACAGTGGACCCTTAAACACACAGACTGACTGTATGGGCCACGAGGTCATTCGAGTGAGTGCTCGAGTGCATTATCCCGGAGATGTTTCCTGTGTGGGAGATAGATATGTTCACGGCAATTTCATATCGATAGCTATCTTCAATTCTTGTTATTTTCTCTATGGATCTCCGGTATGTGCGGAGCTTTTGCCTTCAGAGTTTGTAATCCACATGGTATTCCAAATCATTATGTCTCGCTAAGAATTTCCTCTCGTTGACACCATACACCTCAACTTGCCGGCCAAGTATCTTCTCACTGGAGTGTATCGGCAAAAAGAAACTAGTCAAAATAACTCCGCGAGCCTTATTGACAAGTCTCAGAGACCGAAACTCCGAGCATACGTCTACTATAACATTTTGAATCTACTTCAAGAATGTATATTGTTAGTAATGGACGAAATTTACCCAGGTAGTCAGGGGCCACTATCACCAGCTCACCAGCTCACCGAGCGACGAGCTATAGAGACTATCAGCAAAAGTTTTCCGAAGGCTTGATGCTTTTTTCCTGTGGTTAGACTACTTCATACTCATGTTACTGTCTTTGTCACCTTGATCTGTATTTTTCTTGTACATTTGCGTATTTCTTTACGAAGATGGTAGGAGTATGGTTAGTGCTATACCAAGCCGCTGCATGTCCCTTACATGGTATCCCACGTTGCGACTTGCTGGACTATCGTGACTCCAAGATGTCGAACTGTCTCGTAAGGCTCTTGCATGGCGAGTCTCTTCGAATTTATCACTTTCACTCTTCGGCAGGGAAGTCTCACACAGTAATCCAATATGGAACTACTCATTGGATCACCAAATTTAAATCAACCCCAAATTTGCGTTGAAAAGGAAATACCCATGGCTCCGGTACCACGGCCAAGATTGTCTTGGTGTTACGGTACATGTCTATAATATCGGTAGTATCGGTACATATTCCAAGCTGTCGCAACCCGTGTAACCCGTGCAATCCGTTTGAAAAAGTAAAACATCGTCGTGTTTCTCCGAAAACCCTGCAAAGCTGGATGCAACCATGTGAGCCGAGAAAAGCCACCGTCGCCATGGCTTCTTTTTTATTCAAGTATTGCTGTGTCGCGAATAAATGGGCTGGAACAGTGTATCTCGGGAGGTCTGCTGCGATTTTAATTGGTCGTTGTGGCGATTTGGATAGGGTAATTTACGACATATCAAAGGAAAAATAGAACGATGATTGGATTTCAAACTTCTAACGTCGATCAGAACATAGTTCTAAATGCGTAGCTATGCATAGCTGCTTGATAATCAATCCGATCTATCATTAATGATGAATATCGAAAATTTCAATTAGGGATTGACGTCCCGACAAATGTGTGAAGTCGTAACTGTATGAACAAAAAAGTGCATCATCCACTACGGCTGAAATTTGCATTTAACGGTGACATAAGAATAGAACACGCAAAATCATCTTCTGACCAGGGTTTGGATCCATTTATGTGATAGTTATCACATATCGCCATGAAAATACCTGCGCATTAACCCCGCGTATTGCAGGCTTACGGCAAAGCAAATCCTGACGAACCACTAGGGTCTTCAAAATTGCCGACCGTCTAGACAAACTCTGACAACTACTTCTAGGTAAATTCGTGGGGGTCGGGAAAGAAATCTGGCAGTTAGATCGCTATCAATTTTTCATATCTACATCTGCATCTCCATCTGCATTGGCATCTGCATCTGCAGGCACACGGAGCATAATACACAAAACTGGGGTGCCTTCCTCAAGTAGATATTCTTGCGAGTTTCCCTCACTCTAAATGCTGACAGCTTTTCCATTCTCGTAGCGATGCATTGTACTTTTTTCTTCTTTCAAAAGTAATGGTAGGGATTGTACCTGTGGAGCCTGTCAGATGACGGGGGTTAGGGTGTGATGGTAATCCTAGAGAGAGCATATCGAACATCACCAATCGTTGGAATTTGAAATTTTGGAATTGGCTTGAAAGAACCGGTATGAGTTGAGATTCATATTTGTTTATTGGAAATTGAGAAGAATAGTGTGGATTAACTAGGTACAGATAGGACCATAAAGTGGTTGTTGAAACTCGAGATATAGATTGCAGTACCTAGGCATTTGAGTATTCAAGTGAATCTCACGAGTGGTGTTTGTTGTGTTTTTCTTTCCTTCTCCTAAAAGTTGTTGTTTCTGGGCATTCTGTGTTGCTGTGTTGATTGGGAAGTTGTATCCCCACCAATCCACAAGAATTTTTGCTTTTTTATAACAAGGAAGAAATCTTCTTTTCGTATCGAAAATGGTATTGTTATTTTCGAATGCTCAGTTCGGTGCATTTTTTTATTTGATATGGATTTTCTTTTGGGGAATCGCTGCGCTTCTTTTACTTTCTATTGAATATGAAATAAAAGGAGAGATAGAGAGTAGAGAGTAGAGAGTAGAAGAGCATAGGAATCTTTGTCTTATACTGAGGGAGTGAACAATAATTGTGATCCTTCGAATTTATATCCTCTCTCATAAAGGAAGGAACGCTCAGTAGCGCGACTATAAGCCCCCCCTTCCAATCGAAAATTCTTTCATCGCTTTCATTCCTCTTCCTTTCAACAATTACAGGAGTCAGTGTTTTCGGAATATCCTCATATATTTCTTTTGTAATCGAATCACAACTATTTGCTACTTGTACCTCCCTTCCCTTTTGATCATGTTCTTATACATCATTGACCTCTCACTACTTTGATTACAATAGCAATTTCTTAGATGTGTATGCCATCCGTGGGCCTTCTAGTCGTATATCGTACATTTGCTGAGTACTCAGGGTATCATTACAACAGGAGCAGCTACGGGCTGAGTGAAATGACATGGAAGGGGTCACTATTGTTGGATTCATTACATCCCAGGAATATGATTCTATAGCCAAAATTTGAAGGAAGATATTTGTGTACTGAGGACATTAGATGAGATTGTAACAATAGAAGAAAATGTAAATTGCTGCTTGAAGGATTTTTATAGAGATGCTTTGTGACAACGAGTAATTGTATCTGGATCTGGTGCATTCATACATCAGGGATTGGATAAATCATGATTCCAGTGGACAATATCAATTTTTAATAAGTAGAGGTTGATAAATTTCTTAGGGTAGATAGAGGTAGGCAATGTTGAGGAAAACATCTGTAGACCTCTAGCACAGTATCATAAATGATAATAATTCATTATGGTTACTAGGAAACTAAATCATTGAATAACTTGATATCTCGATCTCAGATGGTAGAGTAGAAAATGTCGTCGCAGCTCCGTCTGCTTCTCTCGTGATCAGCGATCTAAAATGCACTAAATCAACGATCAACTATTCTGCAAAAACCAAAATAATTATCAAGAACCTGAAATCATATTCAGCGCAGCCGACTTTGCTCTTTTCATCGCTGGACTATCGTCGTATACCTCCCGACTTCTCTTTCCATTCTTTCCATGCCCTTTCTTGGTCGACTCACCAAAATACTTCGGCTCATAAGAACCACCACTTCGCTCCGCAATCTCTCCTGAATCCTCGTTCTTTATCACAATTTCAGGACCACCAACATCCTCAAACTCATCATCCTCACGAGGAAATACTCTCGGATATCCCCTTCCCTCTTCTCCATCATCCCAATAAAACTCACCCAGCGCTTGCCAACTCACCACTTCCACCGCCTCAACTCCCTCCACCAATCCCATCTACGGAGCTTTTCTTCTCCTCCCACCCATTCTCTCTCTCCTCGCCTCATCCGCTAGCTCTGCTTCCAACCATATAACCGGATTCGGCGCGTATAAAAACTTCCACTCCTTAGTAAATTGTTCATACTTCGCAAACCGCGCCAGAAAATCATCAACAGTCCATCCTCCCTGTGTTTTGATTGCTTCACGTCCGCTTTGCCAGTAAATCGCACCGACTTGTTCCATACCCGCGAGAACATATGCCGCCTTTTTGAACATCGGATAGGAAACATGATTTCGAAAGCGTTGGATAAATGTCTGGAAATAGTCTAACAATTTAGTTTCATGAGCCGGATCGAGATAAGGATCAGTAAAATCGGCATGATGAACACTAAAGTCCCAAGTCGGAGGTGTGGTGAGAGAAACGCAGGGAGAGCTTGGATCTGGAAGATTAGAAACGAGATGGCGATCGAGAGGAAGTGTTCTCAGAGCTGCTATGTTGTCGGGTCTAAAACGAAGATCGGATATGTATGTTAGGGCTTCTTTGACGGTTTTCTCGTTGGTGAATGGACCGCGGAAGGCTTTCTCATGGGCTCCGTCTTCGTTCCAGGAGGGAGAGTGGATCATTTGGTAATACCGTGCAGAGCGATTCATGCATTCGATTATGTTGAGACGTTGACGAGAACAGAGTTTATCGCCGTTATTGAAGGTGAGGAGGGGACAGATGTAGAGGGGTTCGACGAGAGTACCGTCCCCGTGTACGTATTGGAGAGAGGCGATGTTAGGAGAATAGATAGCATAGACAGGTTTTATCGGGTGACGGGAGGAGACGCCGATGAGAATGGAGATGAATGGCATGGCGAGGAGTGCGCTGGGAGTTATACGATTAGGGATAGCGTCGAAGGGGGGGAGTGGCATTGGATCTTTGGAGCGAGTTTGCTTGGAAGATGATCCGGGGCGCTACGGATGCAGGGTTAGTAAATGATGAAATTATTATGGATTATGCAGGATTGATTTATGTACGTTTTCCATGAAGTTATTGCTGCTTGATCCCATTTTATATGGATATCGATCTGGTTTTACAATATAGTTGATCCTTGTAAATAGGCCCATTCATGCGTGATTGTGGACCAAGATTCTCAGATGGGAAGACTTGAATTTTTGTAAATGTAATTAATAGTTGCTGTGATTATTGGGAGGGTAGTGGCTGAAAGTCAGAGCGATTCTGAGAAAAGAAGGATGTCTTTTAGGGGGTATCATGTGTTGGTGCCGGAGTGGATATAAAGGTGAAGGGTAAACTTGGATGGATTTGCGAGAAGTCGGGGGTAGACTTGATTGAGGGGGGAAATGGAAAGGACTACCTAGATAGGTAGACAAGCTTCTGTCGAATTTTGGATAGTGAATTTAGAAAATAGCGTATATCAAATGGTGTTTCTGCCGTCTGAGTTCTGTCAAAGATGGAGAAGACGTGTCAAGGTTACTCGTGATAACCAGAGTATATGGCCATTGCCTCAGTATTCGATAAGTGCAGGAATCTGGAGGCATTTATAAATGATATAATTATTACTGTGGTCTATTTTAAAATCTATACTCGTACAAAAAGTGAACGCTTTCCGGACAATACTCGGATCAAAACTCCATCAACCCTAAACATGACCCAGGACTGATTTCCTTTGAAATTTTATTCCATAAAGGTAACGTGTTTCTTAGATTCATCCCTTGCTGGCCTCAGCCCGTTGGCCCTGAAATCCGGATCTTCGTATCCGATCGATACCGCTACCAAAATCTCTAGATCATCAGTAATCCCGCATTCCCTCCTCACCAACTCTGGATATCCTGTCTGACAAACCTGCACACAAGAGCCCACTCCTCTCTCCGTAAGCGCCAATAACCAACTCTGTAACCACATACCCACACTTACTCTATCTGCATTGGCCAGGGTTTTATCGATACATACTATAGCCCCTACTGGTGCATCAAAAAACCGATAGTTGCGGAGGACGGCTGCATTGCGAGCTTTAGAATCGGATCGTGGAATACCCATCCCTTCGCCATAGAGTTGACGGCCAACTTCAGAGCGGTAGTGGGTATATCCGACAGGGAGGGGTGGGATATTGGGAGCGGATTCCGATGCAGCAGTGAATAACTTAGTTCTGAGATTCTCCTGCGATTCGCCCGTGAGAAGGAAAACGAGATAGGGTTGGATATTTGAATTTGAGGGGGCGAAGCGAGCGAGGTCGAGAGTGGATTGTATGATGGATTTTGGGACTGGAGTTGGAAGAAAAGCACGGCTTGAGTGCCGTGCGATAAGGGATTCTCTCAAGGTCATCTCAGAGTAGGGTGGCTCTTCATTGGTTTTTGTTTCAATTGCGTGAGGCATGATGATATTCGATTGGCTCTGATTGACTGGCTAAGTAGTTTTTGAGCCGAAGTAAACTGTTCTTGACTTCTAAAAATTATGTGTATTATGCTTTTGATGTTCTTGCGGAAGACTATGGTAATCTCTAAATTCACATATCTGAGTGACCCGCTACCCCTTTATATGTTTCTCTACCTATGCTTTCCACGGAATTGTCAAAAGCTTCAAATAACCCGACTGCCATCCTATGGCAATGTAACGTTCAATGCACCACGAATGATTAGACATTATGCATATAATGTAGTACAATTACATAGTTTTGTATGTCCGTGAAGTTTGACCAATGGAAAAGCCGTGGCTCACAAATACACCCTTGGGTGGCTGCCATCCATCGGCTTCTAAATTTTCTCCTTTGCCGCCGACTTGAAGCACAAGTTCATGATTGTAACTGACATCGGTGCTTAGCGGTCAATTATTTCCCGACATAAAGTATGGCTATTGAACACAGAAGAGAATATGTCGGTCCCTTACTCTGGTTCTTTGCATGGCACGCTGTGTACTTCATCAAGAGGCTCTCATGAATATGCTCGAGAACATCTCCCTCGGGTATTGACGGGAAAGCATGAGCTCATGACTTGAAGAGTATTTGATTGGTGTAATGAAAATATGGACTGAAATTGCATTGGAACTCTCCATGCGGGTGTTTGAATGAATAGATTGATTGCTAATAGAGCATATTTGCGAATCAATGAAGGTGCTGAAGAAATGCTGTACAACTGCGAAAATTTCTGGAATATTTCAAAGCATCACATAACCATGATCAATCAGACTTCTGATATTTGAGAAATTCATTGAGTGAATTGAAGGTATTGATAAAAGACTTGGTAACATGTTGAGAGTAGGTTGATTCAAGTGAAACGTTGTCAAAACAAACAGCAGATCAGGTGTGAGATGGGAGCCTTAGAAGACTTACACTACCTAAGTACCTAGTAATCCTTCAATTCTTCCTTTGATTTCAACTTGTTAACAACAAGACCACTCTTTTATTTTTATTTAGAGGTATCAACCTACAATCCATTTCAATATCGAGCACTTATTCAATTCAATATTGGTTTAAATATGGATTTCCTTCAGGTATAACCCTCCCAATTGTATCTCAGTTGAAAGTATCTTGATGATAAATACTAACCATGTCATTCCAGCGCCTTGCGCGTTCCCTCGATAGGCCACTATTTCCATGGAAGAAGCTCATCGTTGGGTTCTCTCTCGCACAATACCTATTCGAAGGTTTTCTCTCTCTCCGTCAATATCAAGTCTTAAAGCAAACACGTCCACCCAAGGTTCTCTCCAATGAAGTCTCGCAAGAAGTTTTCGACAAAAGCCAGGTATGTTATTGTCAGCCTTACTATCTCCCCACTACCACTCGCTGACTTCCAAAAAGGCATATGGACGCGCAAAAGCACAATTCGGTTTCGTTGCAGGACTCTATGGACAAATTCAAAACACGGCATTCATCTATTTCGACATTCTTCCCAAACTTTGGGACTTCACTGGATCATGGCTTCTACGACTTGCACCCGCCCGGTTCACCGGCGAGATTTCTCACTCGATCGTTTTCGTCCTTACTTTTATTGTAATTCAACAGTTTATTTCACTCCCAACTTCAATCTACCAGACATTTGTGTTGGAGGAGAAGTTTGGTTTCAATAAGCAGACGCCTAAACTCTTCGTTACGGACATGTTAAAGGGACAGATGTTGGCATTTACATTGACTCCACCGATTCTCGCTGGCTTTCTCACGATCATACAAAAAACTGGCCATCAATTCTTCTACTACTTGTGGTTGTTTGGTGCTGGACTCCAGGTTTTCATGATTACAGTCTACCCGATCACGATCTTACCCTTGTTCAACAAGCTCTCGCCCCTCGAACCTGGAGAATTGAAAGATGGCGTCGAGGCTTTGGCCAAACGCTTGAACTTCCCTCTTCACGAATTGCATGTTATCGATGGTAGCAAGCGCAGTGCCCACAGTAATGCTTATTTCTTCGGTCTACCATGGAAGAAGCATATCGTCATTTATGATACTCTGATCGAGAAGAGTGACACTCAAGAGATTGTAGCTGTTCTTGCTCATGAACTTGGTCACTGGAGCCGGGGACACACTACAAAGCTCTTTGGAATCTCTCAGGTAAGCAGATTTCTCTTGATTATTACGGGATCGTTATTAACTATTTACAGGCCCATTTTTTCTACATCTTCTCCCTGTTCTCCATCTTCATCAACAACCACTCCCTGTACCAATCATTTGGTTTCCATAACGAGTTCCCAATCATAATAGGGTTCATCTTGTTCTCTGATGCACTTGCCCCTATGGACACAGTCATCAAGCTGTTGATGAATATACTCAGCAGAAAGTACGAGTTTGAAGCAGATGACTTCGCACAAGGACTTGGATACCAGGCTGAGCTAGCTCGCTCGTTGATAAAATTGCAGATCCAGAACTTGAGTACCATGGATGCGGACTGGATGTATGCAAGCTACCATTTCTCTCATCCAATATTGTCGGAGAGATTAGGTGCTTTGGGATGGAAGTCGAGCGGTCCAGTTGCACCAGCGGCTGCAAAGGATGAGAAGACCGCACAAGCTAGTGGCAGAGAATTGTAGATGTACAGCATTCTAAATTACGAGGAAACCTCTGAATGGATGTACGGTATAGACTGAATAAGAAGAATTCCGTTAACCTCGCTAAAACGCATCAAAAATTCGTGACTTGTAGTTCGTCGTGCTCATTATGCTGCGGATTGTTTCTTCGCTTCCTTCGCCTTCAGCTCTGCCTTGTGTCTTGCCTTCTTTTCGGCCTTTCGTGCTTCTTTTTCCTTCCTGCTCAATTCTTTGGGTTGATTGAATCCTGGAGCTACCTTTGCACTTGGCTCAATCTCAAGATCACTATCGACGTCCGCGTTATTTACTTTTTGAACCCTAGCTCCAACATCTCCCTCCTCAATACTCTGCTCCCTCTCAAATTCTTCCTTATCTTGCCACCCATCTACATCCATCTTGTCACCCCCGCTTGCATCTTCCAACCCTTGCGCAATCTCAACTGGGTTTTCCTCCTCCATTTCTAGTGTTGGCGCAAGCCATTCTCCGCGCAGGCCAGCTTCAACACGTTGAAGATTGTGGATCGTAACGCTGGAGTGACTGCTCCCGATAGTGGGGCCCGTAGGCTCGAGTTTGGCGTTTGGTAGAAGATATGGTGTGCTGGATGTGAGAGAGAGATAATCTTGAAGGTATTTGAGAGCAATTGTTTGGTTGACGGGGATCGAAGGAATGGATTTGTGGGGTGGAAAGGCCGACGTAGACATGTTGATTGAGTCTTGAATATAACTAGATTTGGACGGAGTTGTAAAGATTAAATAAATGTACGACAAATGCCAGAGAAATCGATTTTCGAAGTGTGCAAACAAGAAGTTTCATGAAGCCCAGAGATTTTTTGCGACTGAGGCGGGAAAATGTCCGCTAGCGTAGTTTTTTGATTTTGATAGTGCATGGGGATAACCTCGAATTCTGGTTCGGGTTGAGATATTCACAAATTGTAGCAAAATGTTGTGTCTACGCTGCTCTCATGGTCTTAGGGCTACTTCAATTATAACAAGGGCGCTTTCACAATCCAATGCTATCGTTGCGAAAAGGTAGATTTTTGTCAATTCACACAGCCGTGTCTTACACTAACAACTTTACAGAACATTTACTTCAATCACGCCCCTCCGACCCACGTTATCCCCCTCCGCATTCAAACCCTCATCATCTGTAGTTATTCCTTCGGAAGCCGCACCGCTAGATCTCCTTCCTAAGATCTCAACACATCCCGCTTTGAGCACAACACAATTACGTTGTGGACCAAGAAACACGTTCAGTCCGAGTCACTTTGTTAGGAAGAGGAGGCATGGGTTTTTGAGTAGAATTAGGACGAGGAAGGGGAGGGCGACGCTGCAGAGGAGGAAGTCAAAGAGACGAAGTACTTTGAGTCATTAGAAGAAGGGTATTAGTGGTTGGAATACCAAGAAAGATAGCCAGCAATGGGAAAGCGGGGCAATATGAAGGCGGCTGTTTGGGAAGCTAAGGATGATGAGGGCAATAATGATTCACATGATTGTACCGCGGCACAATGATGGAGCTAATGCTACCATAGTGGCTGTGCCTTTGGATTCCAACCTACATGAAGTGTAAGATATTGAAGATATGCATGTTAAAATCAAACTACGTACAAGTTGGGTGTGGGGACCTGGTCGCTCAACATATGAAAAATTCCTTCGTAAAGCAATGTATGGGTTGTTCGATTCGAAAGGCGGTAATTCGAACAGTGCGGTGAATTTCCACAAGTATGAAACCTTATAGAAATGGAATCTTTTGCGCAACTTACGTTCGGATAGCATTACTTGCACATTTCAATATGCTGTTTTTGGGTTTGCAAGTGTGCCCTACATTCAACAAAGCCCTTTACATTGACTATCTGGCTTACATTCAAACATGTTTCTGGAGCCGAGCTTCACCAGCTTGTTCGCGAGTGCCAAAGTTGGGTTAAGGCCGGGAGTTTACGAGCTCCCGTGGCTTCACGCCTGGTCGAGTGGCCGACGGCCGACGGCCGACCATCGTTGTTGACCTATTCTTAGTAATTTATTGGTGTATGAGAAGGTCATGGTCGTCGGCGTGGTTGGTCCACTATGGATATTATCCGCAGTTTTCTTGTCATGCCAGATGTTGGGGTAATGTCCATTCTTAGTACATTGATACTGAGTTGAGAATGTCTTATACCCGTAAATTTGAGCTTCTTTACCGATTCTTTCTGAGGTGTTGTACTGGGATGTCTTCGGTGAATGTTTAGAATTTTAGTTGTGAGCCTTCGACATGTTGACTATCCGACTTGGCTGTTGACGATTTTTCATTAACCCTTCACGTCATTCACGGTTGCTTTTTTGCTACCAGCCCGAATCCATGGGCTCTAACGTAATATAATTCCAACATCAATATGACAAAATCGAATCCGCTTTTCGTGTGGCTTCGAGACACCCTGTTGAGGCAGTTGGGTCGAGATGTCACCAGCCTGCCTCCATTATGTCAATATGGCTCACGATATCCCAAAAATGCGAGCGACGAGTCTGACTCAAATGAATATAAATATGACTTGATGAGTGCAGTTGTCTCAATCTCATCAACATTACTATCATCTTCCTCATCACCATCACTCCTTTGATCTTCTTCTACCAAGCTCACACAGAACACACGAATACCGAAATATCCAAATATTAAATTACAAACATGAGTTCCAGCAACTCTCAAAAAAAACAAAGGCAACGTCAGTGGAAAGAGGGACACACTGGAAAGTATTGTTGATAAGTACGGGAGTGATAGGTCTAGCGGCGGAGGAAGTGCAGATGACCGTTCAAAGTCCGGGAATTCTAAGAAACCAGAACCATCGGCCCCGCGCAAAGGAAGTCGAGAATCCTCTAGAGATAGGCTTTTCCTCGTTGAACGAGAATCTCCACGTAGTTCTGCTTCTCGCACGACACAACCAGTCACCCCAGAGAGACGTGCGAGTCTTCCAAAAAGTGGTAAGACATATACTTGATTCCTACTTATACGCTTACTAACACCAAACAGGTCAAACATTATTGCATATCAATCTACCTAGATAACGCCAAATATCCTCGTTTATCCTGCTCTAAACTTCCAATTTCATGCTCACAACTTGATGATCTTCCACACTAAAATTGTCTCTTTTTCCAATCCATGTAGTAATAAATGCGCTCAAAATCGTCTGCTTCAAGCACTTCCAACTCGATCATCGCTCGTTTCTTCTCGCTTCCCAATTACCCAATCTCCATCAAGATTTCTGTTACTTAAACTCACTCATCATAGTCCCGCCATCACCCTCAAAACGCCAAAAGTCCTCCTAAAAACACTACAAGTCCCCCAATCGCAACGGGAGACATATTCTCACCCGCATTAATGAAGCTTGTTCCCGTAGCGAATCCACCAGAATCTGTAAGTGTCGGTACCGTTCTGGTGCTTGTTGGTGCTCTACGTGTGCTGGTACTATTATGACTATTTCCATCATTAG
Source organism: Botryotinia convoluta (assembly GCA_004786275.1). Lineage (NCBI taxonomy): Eukaryota > Fungi > Ascomycota > Leotiomycetes > Helotiales > Sclerotiniaceae > Botryotinia > Botryotinia convoluta. Next base: position 47,338 of record PQXN01000224.1, on the reverse strand, counting down.
TTTGAAGTTTAAGACAGCTGGGAGGAAAGACAAGGTGTAAAAAAGGTAAGAAGAAGGTAAGAAGAAGGTAGAAAACTTACAACGTCCCGTTGGTACGGGCGCTGGTGATTGGACGGCCGGAGGGAGCTTGTGCTTGGACTTGGATGGATAATATAAGGAGGATGGCGAGGGTAGCGAAGGAGAGGAGTGATTGATTAATCTGAGGCATCGTTAAGGTGATGTATGATTTTTTTAATGAAATCAGGTATAGATCATTAGACTGTGAGATGGGATTACTTTGTCGAAAGAAATCACTCACAAATTCTACTTCATTTATTATATACGTGAATTGGAAACGTCAGATCACCCCAGACTACCTGCCAAAATTCCATTCTAGGAACTTTATAAACATTCCCATTTTTAGAGCATTAATAAAGTGCAACGTTATCATTCAAATATGCGGCAAGATATCTTGATCTTTTTGGGGGGTAGTTTTACATTCCAATCACAAGCACTCCACGCCAAACCCCAGGATGAAACGTCTGAACAGGTTTTAACAGAATCCACTCAATTCGAAAGAAAATATACTGTCATGCTGGTACACACACAACCTTACACCCATTCGCATTACTTGCTGTCAACTTCCGCTGACCCGCCCAATCTCTTGCATCTCGATTTTCTATTCTCTTGCAAAGCTGCGCAAATTTTGCTAGCATATATGACGCCTCTACCAAAGCCTTATTCTGGCCCACACAAGCACGTGGCCCTCCTCCAAAGGGCATGTATTCCCAAGGGCTAGGTTTGATAGAGTACCATCTATCTGGATCGAACGATTCAATGTTGGGACCAAACACGGACTCAATACGATGTACACCATAGAAATTTGCCTAAAGCTTCGTGCCTTTAGGTACATATATCGGGAGTTGCCATCTTTACCTCCTCCTTTTGGTAGGGTTGTATCTGTCAATGAGATACGAGCAAGGGCTGGGAAGATTGGAAAGTGGCGCAAGGGCTACGAATGATTAGTTTGCCCACGCAATGGTATGCTGGTAGCATAGAAACATTAGGCTGACTTACATTCGTTGATGACATTGCGAAGAAAGCTCAAATCGCATAACTTATCGTACAGATGCTGCGATTCTTCTAGATTCAATGATTGAACCTCATCCTATAATCTATCATATACCTTTGAGTTATATGAAAGAACAAATAGCGTATTGCTAAAAAGAACACGAGTTGTATCCTAAACAATTATCATTCCCTGTAAAGCATTCTTACGAATCTCGATGCGATCATCAGTTTCTTTGATTAGACCTTGAAGAAGGCTTCTCGAATTGAATCCATTGAAATGGGAGCTGGGCGCTTGATTTTCTGCACTTATCTCCGTTTCGATGAGCGAGTCAAGATATGATTGAACTTCCTTATACGCCTCGTATTTCATTGACTTTGGAATGAGAAATTGCAAGGGACCTAGCATAAATGAGAGTCCCATACCAATGAAAGATTTTTGAAAGGCTTTCAGAAAAGCAGCCACCTCGTCCGATCTTCCATCAGCACCAGGGCTGGGAGTAATCCCAAGAACAAACTTCATGGAAGTGCCAACAAACTGAAACCATAATCAGAATCTTCCCGTTGCCGCATAAGTTCTCATCATTTGTACCTACAAGACTTGCTAGGGGAGTTTGTAGATCGACCGTTGTATGACCATCTTGTGGAATATCTTGAAAGAAGTCCTTAATTGATGCTATAAAGGGGTTTGAATCTGATATATTCGCTTCGCTGAACATAGATCAAAGAATAATTCTAGCTTTTTACTATTCCTCATTATCGGTAATAATAAATCTATGTCCACAAAAAGGTCCCATCACGGGAAGCCTAGAAGGCTGGTAACCCCAGTCAGAATTGTTAATAGACCATGCATTTTGAAGATTTTCCGAATCAATGCTCCTTATGTCCGAAGCACCCAAATTGTTCAACCAGATGGTTTTACCGTATCTTATATGAAGGTTTGACATAAAGGGAATGCCTCGAAATTTCAAAGACTGTCTAATTTCTTGTAGTTTTAGGTCAAGTCCAAAGAACGGATCGATATGGGGGTAAGTGACAGGATGCTCGCAACCATGCTGATGGTTCGATGTCTTGAATTTATTAGTTCGATTAGTCACAACGACATATAACAGTATGGACAAGAATCCTGTGAGAATGAGCGAACTAGTCTCGAGCATTCTGAAAACAAAGTCGTACAAAGTGTTCAGAGAGTGACAACAGGATAATGTTGAGTGAGTGAACGAAGCTTTCGCATGGTGCATCTGGGAAACGCAAGAAGATATAAGAAATGCAAGTGGAGAAGAAACCAACAGTTACCAATAGCAATCTGACAGATCTAAAGCATGATAGCTTGGTATGTCAGAAACAGAGTGGTTATATGCTTGACAATTGGCTCTGGAATATGAAACGAAGTTATATGCGTCGCAGTGATCGATACGCCTAGCGAAGAAGAACAGTATATCTTTTGCCCAGAGTTTAGTGACACAATCAGTCCGGCCTGGTAAGCACTGCAACTAGCTCTTGCTATTGTTGCCATGGTGTGTAGATGTGCCTCCTAGCGTTGCATTTGCATTGTATGCAGTGAAATCTCAAACAGGAAGTACTAGCTAGGTAGGTACCTACCTATTAGCCGTCCCAAGTTCCGATAATAAAATCCAATAATGCGAAATCAAAATCTGTTTTGGAAGTACCGGTGACCTTTATCATATATATGTGAAGGAAACCAAATTTTGGGATACCTAGGTAGGTATTTGTGAGGAAGTAATATTGATATTTATTAATTTTATCCAATTGGCCCGAGGGCCCGTACCGAGCGTAAGAGGACTCGTTGGAGACTCGGAAAAGAAACATCGCCGCTACTTGAGTAGAATTACGAACTGTCAATCATTGTACCGGTAACCACCCAGTATCCCCGCAAACTATAAGGATACGTCAGCGTTTAAATATTCAATTACTTTAACATACCGAATTCAAAATTCTCACCAAAAATTAAGAGAAAGACATTTTTTCTCTTAATCCATACTTCGATATCTAGCTCGAATCCGCATCAATCCCTTGTCACACAGCTTTAGGTTCCCTCTGCTGTGCTGCATCCCTTCATACATCAAGCATGTCTTCGAGGCATGTCTCGCAGCTCCGGAAATGGATGCTAGCCTCGCCGCCCATCGAATGGGGTATTGATAAGCTGAGAGAGTTACTCATTGGCGCATTGCGACAAGGTCCTATTCCTCAACATGTGGCATTTGTGATGGACGGGAACAGGCGATTTGCGCGAAGTCACAAGATAGAGACAGTTGAGGGGCATAATCTGGGATTTGAGGCTCTAGCAAGAGTTTGTTTTCTAGCAAAAAGTGTTGATGTGCTCCCGCTAATACGGTTTATAGATATTAGAAGTCTGCTATAAGTCCGGAGTGAAGGTGGTAACCGTTTACGCATTCAGTATAGAGAACTTCAAACGCTCAAAATATGAGGTAGATGCTCTCATGGAAATGGCAAAAGTTAAGCTGGTACAATTGGCGCAACATGGGGATCTTCTGGACAGATACGGAGCCAGCGTTCGAGTTCTTGGTCAGAGGAATTTAGTCAAAGATGATGTTTTGGAAGCCATCGATAGAGCTGTGGGCATGACAAAGAACAACGGAGAGTAAGTTGGGCTATGCTAACGCTGTTGAGTCTAATTTACTAACACCATTTAGTTGCGCACTCAACATTTGCTTCCCATACACATCTCGAGATGAGATCACAACCGCAATCAAGACTACTGTAGAAAACTACTCAAAACCAACACATACACAGCAGCGACCTTTTTCGCAGACTCGAATAACACAAAAACTCAAGTCAAGAAATGTCAATTCTATCTCAAAGTCAGCCCCAAGAGCAAGCTCTCCTACTCCGTCGAACATATCCGAACCAGACGAATCTGTATCATCCTCCACAACCCTAAATCCTGAGCCGTCACCAATAAGCAGCCCCGAAGCTGGAGTATTCCCTGATCCCGAATCAATATCCATAGACACGCTTGAAGAAAATCTATTCACTGCTGGGGATCCTCCTTTAGATCTCTTGATCCGAACGAGTGGAGTTAATAGATTAAGCGACTTCATGTTATGGCAATGCCATGAGGACACAGAGATAGTTTTCTTGGATTGTTTGTGGCCTGAATTTGATTTGTGGCAGTTTCTACCTGTCTTGGTAGAATGGCAATGGAAACAGAAGCATGTTGAAGAAAAGGCGCAAAGTAAAGGAATCAAGGCATCAAATATCAAAAATCGTTAGATATCCAAGGAATTTTGGGGCGGGCAATGACATTATAGAAGGGATTCGGGAGTTGGGATAATATTTGATACCGATAATTTACTATGGCAGTCAGCATTTTCAATGTTGGTAATAAGATGATTGTCGAGCATATCCTTTCGAAAGTAGTGGGATATATCTAGAGGTTTTACAAATTAATAAGGGTGTTCAATTGTCTTTTCGTATTATTCACATTACAATGATATCAAAAAATAAATTCACTTGAGCTCGGCAGTTTAAGCTTGAAAGCCTGCAGGCCACCGTAATTAGCTCAATCTGGGCGGTGAATTAATTCTGCCCACACATTTACCCTAGCAAGACCGGAGTGATCACCCACCCAGATCTTCTGCTACTCTACAAAGTTAGCATACGTCTTAACAATCTTAAATGCTGAGACGACTTGCTCGAATCTAATGTCAGTTCCCAATGGGCTTCGAAAGTTAAAAATTACACTCGGAATCTCTTTGAATCCAATTTGCGCGTGTCGCACAACTTCCTCCTCGATTTCCTCATCTTGGCCATAGAAAATTACGTCGATACACACGATGAAATCCACAAAAGCACCTCCTTCGGACCCCTCTTCGAGCCGCAGAGCTCAGCCTCTACGGCAAACACGAAATAATCCACCTAGATCCTCTATCTCTGGCTCTCGACCTTTGGGATCAAGAGGTTCGATTGGCGGCGGTGATGGAGTACCAAATGCAGATCAGACCGTCGAAATATTCCCTGCGATAACCCAGTTCGCAGATGCTATATCTGCTTTGCCAAAGGAACTCGTGCGACACTTTACATTACTGAAAGAAGTTGATGCGAAAGTATTTGGGCCAGAAGAAGAGCTTGCAAGACTCGTCGACATTGCGCTCAACACCCCACCTCCGACAACACTCAATTATCCTTCCAACTCAAGATCAGCATCTACAAATGGGCTTCATAGTTTATCCAATTTGAATGGTTCGTTAACAAATGGCAACGGCGGCCCCGCGAGCACGTTGACGGAGATGCAAGGGGAATCGTTCGTTCCCGTCAATCCAGCGTATGCTATTTATCATGCTCCTAACATGCCTAGAAGACGGCAATTCCAAGCATGTGCTAGTTATATGCAAAATATGTTGGTTTCTCTTGATGAGAAAAACCATGTCATCTCGACGGCTGGCGAAGCACTTAATAAACAACTCTCGCGTCTTGATCAATGTTTCCCGCACATCGAGAACGAAGTGAGCGAAGAAGCACGACACGGCAGTACTACACATTGGGCATATCCCGAGAACAGAACATCTAAGGCGAATCCTGTTGGTAGCTCTAGAAGGGATGCCCCTCCTGTCAATAATACTAGTGCTGCGGCCCAACAAGTGGCAGAAGAACACGCTGCGAGGAGTGATTCTAGGAAGCAAGCATTGCTTGCAAGGAAAGGAGCCAAAACTCAGCATGCAGACTCAGATTTCGATGATACTCACGAAGGAAGAAAGGCAGATTCAAATAAAAGACCACACGGAAATAGCAAAGCTCGGAAAGCTGCTACTGCTACTGCCGAGACACCAACGAATGTTGGACTTGGGATAACGAATGGAAATGGTACAAATGGAAATCCTCCGAAAAGGCGAAAGGTTGAGAAAACTACGAATGCCGGTCCATCAACAGAACGTGCTCTGAATGGCGTTTTTGGTATCAATGGATCTGCGTCAAAGGGCAAGGCAGCGAGTCCAAGGGCAACTTCAGCACCAGATGGAACCAAAAAACCGGCCAGAGCTAGAGCGGCACCGAATGGACAAGCAAGAAAAAGGTATGTCGCTTACTCCCAATCGGAGAGCGAAGAATTCCGCTAACCGATGATCAATTAGGAACAATACGACAACTTCTGCAATGTCGCCCTCATTAGCATCTTCCCCAATTCGAACTACATTTCCTGATATTAAACCTCCCGGACGAGCATCCCCTGCTCCTGTAAATGGTGGAAGACCGGCTTCAGCAAGGGCTCGACAGAATTCAGTACAATCACTTGCGGATACAACACGACAACCTCAATCTTCATCTTCGAACAAGCTAAACGGAAATACGCCTGGCACGCCTGACCTGACAGCAGCAGCAAGTGTAACCGGGAAAACTGTCCCAGAAGTAAAGGCAACAATGAAAGAGGCTGGTACAAATGGCAAGGGAGAGCATCTCCTTGAGGATGCTCAACCACAAAATCCAGAAGTCTTAGGTGGCATAATAGTAGGGAACAGCAGAGAAAGTATGAAGCGAGAGGAGACTGTAGAATCAAATGGAGATTCTATGCAGGGAATTCAATCAACAACAGTAACAACAAAGAGTGGCAGAGCAAGTAAACCTTCAACGCCGGCAATGCCTTCTTTTGTCGAACCGCCTCGTTCAAGATCATCACGCAGCATTCCAGACACCATATCTACAGCCAAAAGAAGTCATAAGAAAGGTGCAGGTGCAGCCGCTCAACTTATTGCCCAACAAAATTTGGAGCCTGATGATACGACAAGCAGTGCGCAAGGCGACGACGAAGACATTGAAATAGACGCAGATGAGCCTACCTACTGTTACTGCAATGGTGTTAGTTACGGAGAGATGGTAGCCTGTGATAATGGTAGTTGCCAGAAGGAGTGGTTCCATCTCGAATGTGTGGGCCTCAAAATTGCACCTAGGGGCAATGGTACGTTCTTTCTTCCACACTTGATAACCCAGAGGAACCAGTCACTAATATGGTATAGCAAAATGGTACTGTGATGATTGTAAAGAGAAAATGAAGAACAAGCGATTCAACAACGGACGATGAGTAACACCGGCCATATTATAGCAGGACAATGGAGTTTTTAGTACGTTTTTGATACCTGGATGGCTCATTCATTGTAACGTTATGGCGCACACAGGCCCCTTGGAGTATGGATATATGAGAATTAACCTTGGTCTGGGGGCTATTACATAGAAACGACGTTTGCTTATAATGTATATGATGGGAAACACTGCCGCAGATGCAATGAAAGCCCACTACTCTTGTTTAATTTGAGCAAATGGAAGTGTGTTAATCGATCCAAGTTGTGAGACTCCAGATATCGAGGTATCGGCGAGGCGAATGAATGTGCAAGCGCCGCCTGACGGACGGCGACTTGATCTCTTTACCGTACCAGGTAGTTTAGCGAAAAGAATATTGATTGGTCCACGTGATGAAGAAAACTATTGAAACATGGCTTCGCATGGAAAGTTCGGATCGAAAGTTATCTGGGTGCAGTCGACTTTTTGGGGGTCAATGTGGAGTGCATTAGGGGGTAAAAAGTGGTAAGGATTTCTGTACATGGTAAGAGCTGTCTGCCGCAAGTTGATTTACCCCGTACTTTCCCCCCCTGTGCTTGTACCACCCGACTTTAGAGTAAGTTTAGACTTGCTCGTGCGCCAATGGGATCTTCACCGATTGTCTTTTCTATCCATAGTATATTCAGGTCTAAACCTCAAAGGTTGGACCCCTTTCTTTCGATATAACGTGGTACGAGTAACGTGGCCAAGAAACTGGGGTGACTTCACCCATAAAAGGTTAGAGGACCAATATCTATGGGTGTTGTACTTCGTCACTGTATTGCAGCTAGCCGTACGGAGGAGATGTAGGTACTCTGTAGATAGGTAGCTAAGTAATAGAATCTGCCGCAACGTAATCATCAACTGTAAGTACCTGCCTAGGTAGTAGATGAACTCGTAACGAAATCTAGACCCGGAGTTTTGTTTGTTTATTAATTTTCTAAACCCCAGATCATTCATTGGATTTGGTATTGATCCATTTGATTTGATTTGATTTGATTTGATTTGATTTGATTGATGGTTTGACTAATTGACTGATTGTCGGGTTATCCTTATGTAACCGAATCTGGGCGTTTCTAAGCGATCCAAATAATTGGTAGCTGTTGTAAAGGTTACACTACTCTATTCATGATGGGTAATATGAATCAATTCTGTCTGCACATCTCACGCAAAATGACATAGGAAATACGTTATGCTGCACTCCTCCTGCCATCTTCCTAGTTTCATACATGGACCTTCGTACATGATACATCTCGTTTACTCTCATCGAATACCATCATTCCATTACATTATAAGAACCCTTTCACAATATATCTTCGAATTCTTCATGGGAGAATTGAATTCTGAAGACGTAATAGTTGCACCCTTGCCAAGGCTCATCATTTCAACTTCTCCGCTGCCAAACCTCTTTCATGCTTTTGTTTCGCAGAACTCAGAAATTCTTCTGCTCGGATACCAGACTATTGGGAAAATAATACATCACATGTCCCATTATTGGTTTTCAATTCGGAACCAAAACGAACAAACCAGCAGATAATCATACCCACCTAGGTCTACAAGATATGCTGCATGCTCGGTACGGTACGTACGTATTCCTTGACAAAGAAGTATTATTCTTAGCGCCTCAGATTTGGATCTTTCATGGATTATTATGCCATATACCATGCAACTTGCGAGTTACTACCGGTAGGTATGAACAATGAAATATCAAGCAAGGATTATCAACACACGTTTCTTCTCCTCTCTCCTCTCCATTTTCCTCCGAGAGCTGGCGAGAAGACCCTCATACTCATAAACCTAATAAAGTGGTGATGATACAGGTATCAGCCTCTTATGATTCTTTTTGTTTGCATTACTCAAACGATTCCTGGATTTGGGAATCACCTGAGCATTGGGAAGTGGCATTGGGCGGCAACTTAGCTACTAGTAGATTTTCATTCCCTTGATCTTGTTGCTGATCTACGGGATATTTACGATATTGGTCTGTAGATGTTATACCATTCTACACCACTATCTACCTAGATGTATCTATCGATCATAAGGTTTGGATTCTCAACAGCTATTTATGATAGGAATGATTCATTCAATTATGTGCCTCAGGCTGTAACTGTTTGTTGGATATCTGATATCTGATATCTGATACTGTCGACAATTAACATAGGAATACTTGGCATTGAAAGAATTAATAATTCAATAATCACCAACCAACACATGGTTTGTTCCACTCTCTTCTTTCATCTACCCTCACTAGACCTTCCTTTTAAGTAAAGTTTTCCCTCCAAAATCATATCAATCGAATCAATCCAAAGCAATAACCTTACCTGCTGGGTTAGGTACCTACCCAGGTAGATAGATAGCTACCGTACGGATCATCCCTCCTTCATCTTCGCCTTACCAAAGCATAAATTTCCAGCCATTCAATCATCAAGGTGAGACTCTATCTTCTCCAATCTCTCTCTCTACCTTGATAAAAGGCTTTAACGCAACTAACTAAGCACGCACCGACCTAAGCACCTAAGCACCTGCACGTATGCAACACACCACCATACACCAACCCAACACCATATAAAACACAACTCAAAAAAGTCAAGGCAACATTTAATTTTGTTATATTCCTTAAAATCATCATCCATTTTCTTGTCATTGATTGAACAATCCCTTTCACCTACCTACCTACCTACCAGCTTACCTAGTCATACTAAAAATCTTTGAACGTGTGTCAGTCATAAAGAACCCCTCTATTTTCCCCCGCATATTATTAAAATTGTGCTTTGGAATTAATTCTCTTACGAAATAGACAATCCGTGACTAAGAGATTTTCTTCATCTCACTTTTTTTTCTTCCTTTGATCAACCTCTGTACAGTGCGAGTGCAACCACTTTATTTTATTTTAATATTTATTAAAAAAAAAAGAAATAGAAAAAAAGAAGAAGAAAAAAAAAGAATCATAGGGCTTGCTGGCTTGTCTATTATTCACCGTCTATTTGTCTCCCTCGTTGAATTAATCCCAACCACCTGGATTCAAAATCACATATTCTTGTAAAAGATTCCCCTCACCTCCAGGTCGCGTGCAGCATAAATCCCATCCAATATGGCTGTGGCAAATTCAAACGTACCACTGCCAACCAGGCCGATGAAATCAGCTCCTAGTTTAATATCTCGCAAGCATTCAATAACACCTCCAATGTCTGATCGTGGAGACAGGACCAGCTTTTCAAGTGTAAAAGAAAATACTTCGGGAGTTCCTCAATCTTTCACGGATTCCAAGGTTAGCTCTTACCTGAAATACGAAGTCGACAGTAACGAGAACGAGAACGAGAACGAAATCGCCATTGACGATACAAGCAGCGGCGGTTCTAGAACTCCCCCAGAAGCCGTCGAGCCCGAAATGCAAACGTTGTGGTCTACAAACCCTCACAGCACTCTTCATGGACTCGTTTGCCCTTGCGATGGCTTCCGAGGCTGGAAGCAAATTGCAGTACGTGGTAAGATTGCAAGTAAGAGCTACAGTGATTTACGGAACATGAAAATGGGTTGGGGATGGGACAGTGACTATGAGCCAAAGGCTAATCCTGAGCCGGAATTGAAGCCAGAGACAAAGCTGGTTGTGGAAGAAGTCGGAGTCGCTATTTCTGGAAAGTCTCCAATAGAGATGCTACCCGCGGAACTACTTGGTAAGCTACTTCCCTTTGTGATAAATTCCACCAGCCGGATTACTGGATATATATTTACAACACGAACGCGCCTGCTCGCCCAAATCGACTCCAAGGAATCGGCCCTCAGGGTACGGGTGATGATGTAGTCACATGACTCTAGTTCCTCGGGGACATCTGGGAACAGCTTTATCTACAACTCTATAATAATCCTGTGGATTACTAGGAGCTTGAGGTTCAACGTATGCCTATGATGACTTTGGGTATAGTGCTAACGTCAACAGGCGCTATCATTGATCAGCTTGTTACCGATATTCCTCCAGGCGGAATCACACCACGCAATGTTGACTTGATGTCTCTACTCCTTACATCGCACGCGATGCATTCGGCGACTCTAGCTTCTTTGTATACAAAGATTACTATCCCACACTCTCGAGTCTTCCGCAAATTTCTGGCTCATATCAGAGAGTACCCGGCTCTAGGCACGATTGTTCGACGATTGGACTTCTCCCACTTCAATCCAACAGGCATTGGTCTCACTGCTAGACAGCGCGCCGAGACATTGAACTTGATTCCTGCAACTCTCCTCGAATGTCTGTCCCTAACTCCAAATTTACGGGAATTTTTAAGCCAAGAGCATATCGATGACGACATGGATGCAAAGGTCATTCAAAAACTCCTGTGCGAGTTACCAAACATTCAAGCATTGGATTTCTGCGCTTGCTCATCAGCTTCTTTCCGTGACTCCTTTACCACGGTCATCAACACTTGTGAGATTCCTGGAGTTCTACCCATTACTAGATTGAGTTTCCACGAATGCACAAATTTGCCATCCTCAGTCTTCGAGACACTCATTCCACGACTTCCGCAATTGACCCACCTTGATGTCGCACATACCCGCATTACAGACGACATTCTCTTCTCTATTCCCAAGACAGCGAGGCTTACACATTTGAATATCAGCAAGTGTTCTTACCTCTCAGGAGATCGGGTAGTCGAATTCCTCAGCACACACCCAGCTGTTCAGTCGCTAGTCTACCTTAATCTTGGTTCGGATATCAAATCCCACGAAATGTTTAAACGTTCTGAGGTTACAGCTTTACTTCCAATCCTACCCAACACTCTTCGATCTTTGAGTCTCAAGGGCAGCGAGATGCATGAATCGCACATTCCACTCTTCCTGCCACTTACAAAGCATCTCGAGGAGCTCGGCTTGGGTCATGGCTTGGTATTATCTGATATTCGCCGATTATTTGTACCAGACCAAGATGCCAGTATTGAAGAGCAGATTTCCTGGGTTCCACATACGCTACATTACATTGACGTTTCAGACCTTTCAAAGTCTCAACTTGATCTAGGCACTTTGTTCGGTTCCAGTTGTCCAATACTCAGAAACGATACTCTACCACTTGAAGTCCTCGAGATTGGTCTAGAATGTTTCAAAGTCATGAATACTAGTTCTCTGGTGAAGCGCGCGGGTTGGTGCTTGAAAGAGGCAGGTCGAAGATACTGGTTGGTTCGCGACGATAAGACTGGGGATGGTGAAAAGGACTGTGGAGGAAGACAGTGGAAGTGGGGAGCTAATTATTGGGGAATGAGAAAAGTGCCAGTTGCCAGAGCAGAGGTGGGTGGCATGTATGGACATTATATGTTCAAGAGATAGAAGTCGTGAAGGGAGAATGGTTTCTTGTTGGATCTTATCTTATTGGTCTCATGGTTTCATGCGATTTCTTTGGGCGGTTCAGGATACCATGCTTTTTTTGGAGCGAGCTTCTTGGGGCGACGTCTTTTGGGAGTCATTTTAGGGGAGTTTTTGTTTGGGTGATGGGCTGGTGGTTGAGTGATGGTTGGGGGTTTATTCTACTCTACTCTTTATTTTGGTTTGGCTTCGGATGGTTCGCTTTTCGAAATACGCGCGTTCTAGGAGTATTGCGGGACAGGAGGGAATGGATATACCTATACCGTACAACAGCAGAAAAGGGCCAAAACTAGCATAGCATGGGATAGCATAGCGTTATTTCCGGGAGCAAAAAAAATCATAAACATAATTACAATGACATTGCGGGGGTTTCTTGTGGTGATGAAAGTTTGTTAGGTGACTGGGATGGATTTTGTGCTTGTGTATGGTGATGTGTGACTTAATCCCGTTTTGGAGTCTAGTAGACGTGTAGACAAGTCTTGTAGGGAGCTCATCAGACCCTTTACGGCAACTTTGCATGCCATGTAGATACTAGCTATGATGGAAATGGTGAAAACGCCCAAAACTAAGACAAATAGAAATTGATGGTCTTGAAATGTCAGACTAGACACAAGCAGATAGTACCAACAAGGGGCATTAATACCAACAATTCGGTTGAAAATATTTTCATTTGGCTAGCCAGGCCTTTGGCCCTCCCTCGACAAGTGGCTAAATTCAGAGTGCTTACTTGCACAAGAAGACTTGGATAATGCATCCTATCTTATCTTGCTTCGGATGTGATGAAGATGTGAGTATGAAATAGAAGGACATGGTCGGATGGAGATTTAAGATCCTTCGCGATTCCTTCCCCCTTTTCAAGGATGGGGATCTGGGCATGTCGATTGGGTGATACAGTAATACTACCTCCATGCTATATGGAGTAGACACTTGTCTATAATACGGAAAATGTTTATGATAATCTCCAATCTGAGTCTGAATCAACTTGTCGGAGAATGGCATGGACGTCAAGTCAAGTCCAATTGCTAGATCTGATTTACCATCAAGACCCTTAAATCGCGTATCTACCTAGTAGGTAAGCCACAAACCATTTGGTTGGTAGACCACGTTATGGAACCGCTTCACCACGATCTGGAATTGCCTATTTTTGTACTTGGTAAGATACTAGGTACCTAACATGATCAATCGTGCCTACCTACCTATCAATGGTTGCTATAAGATAAGGTCGGGTCACTTGGTACAGCATGGCCCAAAAATTGTAGACGTGAGGGATGAGATCTGACTTCTGTAAGGTTACTCCATAATCGAGTGAGTACCAGTACCAACACATTTCTCACAATTCTTCAACATTCTGGAGGAGAGATTTTTTTTCGAGAACTTTTGCAATATCAATTTCTTACCTCAAGTAAGGATCTTCATCTCCAATTGAGAAACAAGGGTCCTTCGCAAGGAAGAAGTATTATCTAAATAACATTAAGCTTTACAGAGGATAGTGTCCGGATACTTGGCTGATCACTGAACGCATTAGGACAGTGACAGGGTGGATAAGACATTTTGAGTTTAGTCAGGAACCGAAAAGGGGACGTTGGATTCTTGGTTCATACCCTATCTTGACACTTTCCTTTGCTCTTCCGTTGTTGTTTTTTTGAGGTATGCAACGAGCTACGATTTTTTTTGAAGAGACGATTAGTTTTTGATTTTTTCCTTTATACCCTTTGGATTTCTGATTTTGGAAAAGAGAAACTTTTGGGGTGTCGCATTTCGCAGGGTTTGGCTGTGAAGAAGTGCGAGAGGAATTGGGAACTTGAGGGGTGATAATGCGATAAAGAAGATTGGACGACACAGCTCGATATACCTTTTCAGAGGACGTCGCAGACGGACTTCGCGACAACGAAGATTTTGGGGAGATACTGGGAAGGGAGATTTAATTGTTAGAGGGTCGGAAGATAAGAGAGGGGAGGATGCCTAGTAGAGGGGAGAGAGAACCGCGGAAGCATAGGAGTAGGACAAGTCAGGATTTGGGTTATGGAGGGTATGATGGACAACAGGGAGATGATTATGAAGGTGGATATGGGAATGATTATGGGCAGGAGAGAACGAGAGACAAGGAGAGGAAGGAGAATAGAAGATCGAGGGGTTATGATGATGGGCTCGTGAAGGAGAAGAGCGCTGCGGCTGGAAGAAGATATGATGTCCAGGCTCCTGATGCTTCGATTGTTTTGGAAGGCTACAGAGCGGATATTTTGAATGGATTTGAGGAGCCACAGGCGCGGTACAATCCGGTGAGTTGCATATAATTGTTGTGCGAACGGCTTTCGAGGAGAAATCAGAGACTAATATTTTGTCATGGCATAGGCAAATACGGCGCATCCGCAAAGCTCTATGTTACTCAATATCAACGATCCTATACAAGTACATTTATTAGTGGAGACAGCGTTATGGGATGCGAAGGAGTATGAAATTCTGTCCCCAGAAGAAGTCGACGACCTGAAGAAACAATGTCAGTCCCTGAACCAACGAATCCAAACTGCGCGACAAAATTTGGTGGTCCACTCGAAATATCGCGATGCGGCTCGTTCTATGACAAAATTATATCCGGATAAGAAGAAGAGTGTGGATTTGAATGATCCCAATAAACAAAAACGCGGTATATTTGGAAATAGGAATAGAAGCAATAGCGATCAGGTTCGCGAAGCTGATATAGAGCGTGCGGCCAGTGAAAAGAAATGTGAAGACTTGGCAGCCGAATTATGGTCTCTTGAAAAGCGGTTGATTGAGCCGGAGCATCGATTATTGAAGCACACAGCGGGTATCCTTCAGATGACGCATAAGGGTCCGAAGAGAGATCCAGGAGGAGAAGATTCCCGTCAAGGTGGTATACCCCCTGGAAGTCCGGAAAGTATGTATACATATCATAATGCTAGGAACAGTCTTGAAGTGATCGAGGATGAATTTGATGAAAGGAGCTTGTACCGACAATTGGATCCTTTGGATATATCTTTCGGTGCTTTTGGCATGAATCAGACATTGGAAACGCCGTCTACAGAAAGGTCGAAAGAGCATATGCAACTCATTACAACCACTGAACAGAAATTGGAGGATCTTAATTCTGCTTTGAGAGAAGTAATTATTAAGGCTAATCCTGACCATGATGCAAGCCATAATCCAGTACCACTTGCAAGAACCAACGCTCAAGGAAAACCAACCCAGCCTGGAGAAACCTTACAAAGTCACCTTGATTATTTGGAGAAAGGTGTCGCTACTCTTGATCTAGAGTATACCGCTTCCAAACGACAAGCAGATGAATTAAATGCTTCTATGGAAGATACTTTGGAAGAGCTGAATCGCGAGGTTAGGGGTCTTCTTTCTCCTACACACCCAGAGTTACAGGAACCACCAGCAATTACCGGACAACAAACTGGCTTGAGGGAGCAATTGTATTATTTCCAGGATGTTATTGCTTCAGTGGAAGAGGAGCTTACAAAGGCTGCTGAAATAGTTGCCAATCCTCCGGCCAATAAAAGTAAATCTGGAGATAGTGATCAAATGGAAGCCGTACTCATGGGTCTGTGGGATATCATACAATCCGGAGAGGAAGAAATTCGAAAACAGAAGCAGGAGCGGAGACAAAACCGTGCGGCGAATGGTCGTGTTCCTCAGGATGATTCTGATACTGGTTCTGAGATGGGTGATCCAAATGAGCCATTTACACTTCAATCATTCTCTGCCAAGGTGCAGTGGCTGTATTCTTCGGCTACTAAATTGAAGGAGCATAAGAAGGTTCTTCAAAGACAAATCAAACAACAGCGAGAACTGAATAACAAGTCCGATGCTCAGAAGGATGCCGAGCTTGTAAGCAAGCAAGAAGAGCTTGACAAAACTACAGGTCTTCTCGAGAGGACTGAACGTAATGCTGCTGATCTTCAAGAACAACTCAGTAACGTCATGACTGAATTGATGAAAGCCAGGCAAGCAGATAAGATGGATACCGAGGCGCAGGCTAAGGATTCCGCTGCCCTTCAAGAATTACAAGAACAGCTTGCCGAATCCCGTCGTCTACATGAGGATGAGCTTACCAATTCTCATCGTGAGGCTTCGGAGCGAATTGCTAGTCTTACTGATGCGCATCGTGATTCACAAGAACAACTTGCAATCGCGGCTCGTGATTCGCAGGAGCGAATTGCTGGTCTGGCAACTACTAATCGAAATCTTGAGGATCAGCTCGCTGCTGCCAACAAAAAGATTGATGAATTGGAAAATGAACTCCAGGTGCTCAAAGACGATAACGGTATTAATAGTGCCGATGTGACGAGCAAATTAAGTGGTCATGAGGCCAGAATTGCGGAGTTGTCAACTGCTGTAGCTGCTGCGGCCACGACTAGAGTTGCTCATGAGAATTCCCTTAGGGAAAAGGACAGGTTACTGGCAGAGAAAGAGAAGGAGGTGGAAGATATCAGTATGAAGGTTGCAGAATTGCAAACGGAAGTTGTTATTGCGAGAGCAGAACTCGATGGTGCATACGGTTCACGAGCTCAGCGTGCTGCAGAAGTTGCCTCGAATCCAGCTATTCAGAAGGAAATCGATGCTATGACAAACAAGAATAAGGCGTTGCAAGAACAAATGGATGCACTTCATAATAAAAACTTCATGCTTCAAGGCGAGATTGCGGAACTCCAGGCAGCCAGATCTCCGGGCCCAGCAGCAAGTAGCGCGGAGGCGGAGGCGAAGCTTAAGGAACTTAAAAAGGAGCTTGAAGAGACGATAGAAGAGTATGAAATTATGACCAAAGCGTCGATTGAATGGGAAAAGGAGAGAGAGAAGTTAGAAGCGGATATTGATAAATTGAGGGTTGAGAGGGAAAATCTTGAGAGTCAGTTGAGTGATGAGAAGGTTAGGAATTTGGGGATGAGGAGTCCTGGGGATGGAAGCGTGACGCCGACTATGAATAATACGAGCACGACGGTGCTGAAGAATGAGTTTAAGAAGATGATGAGGGATTCGAGGGCGGAGGGGCTGAGGGCTTTAAGGGTGAGTTTTTGGCTTTTGCGTTATTTATCGTGTTTGGCGGGATTGTGCTAATGAATTCATGATAGGCTGAACAAACAGAGAGAAGAAGAATAGAGGAAGAATTGAGAGCAATCAAAAAGGCGCAGGGTCCGGGTAGATCGCGCTTGAGTCAAAGTGTTTCTTGATTATCCTCAGAGGGTTTTGGGATGTCTAGTCCAAACGAATGATGTAGTTCTTGCACACGATTATACCTTGGGCTCTTGATGCATTGGAGATTGATCGAGGGAAAGAATAATGGATTCAGCATGTCAGAGTGTAGCGAGCAGGAATGGATGGATTGGTTTAGGTATACAGATTTCGGGGTTAATATTGATGATGACATTTTGGAGGAGATTTCAAGGGCATTGTATTGTTAAAAGCGGATGCGGATGCGGATGGGAAAAGGAAGGGGATGGGTAGGTGGGCATGCGCGCATTAGCATTTTTTGATAGCGTTAGCTTCTGGTGGTTACTGTTATGCTGTGAGCGGAATGATGCACTGTGTTGTTTGGCTGCATTGGTTGAAGTAGTGGGTATGAGGTAGTAGGTAGTAGGATTAGATAGCTCCTTTTTTTTTTTATAGATGAAAAATTAAAATATGAATATAAATTTAAGTACTCAGAATCCATGTATTATTTGAGCGGTATAGTAGATCTTCATGTTGGTTGCTATGTGGTGATGCACGGGTATAGGGTTTATGAAAACAGCTGGAGATGGGAGATTGTGCGTAGTAGGATTCTCCGAAAATTCAAAATAATTAGAAGCGAGAACACCCCCTTTTCTGATAGTGGTTTGGATGAATGCGTATATATACATGGAGTTTGAGACGGAAGTACATACCTACCTGTATGATTTTGTTGGGCTACTCTTGAGATTATTCAATTACTTTATGGAATCTAGAATTTATGTTTCTAAGTATATGAAGCTATTGGAATATTATTATATCTAGCTTATATCTATCTAGCAAATGATTTATCGTGGTCTCCCAACGGCTAGATACTTGGTGGATAAGATGAGTATTTAGTAGGTAGGGTAGGTAGGTATTCATTCATGACTCGTAAATTCCTCTCCCGCTTTTCTTCACATATTCTACCTAGATACCATACCTACTTACTCAACAGTAATTCTTACTACTTCCGCCTCCAACGTCTCAGCATCTAGTAGTACGATCTCGCCTGTCTCTTCGAAACTCGGTATCGATATTAATCTGACGGTTTGGCCGTCTGGTCCCTCGATGCTTGCTGTGTCGAAAGAGGGTTGGTTGCCGGCGAAAAAGATGTGCGGACAGGTGCTGATTATGAAGGGGTCGGCGTCTTGGAATGGGTAGGACCCTTGGGAATATTAGTCTCCTTTTCTCAAAGAAAGCGCAAATTTGTTGCGAAGCGAAAGAAGGGGATTTAGGGTATAAACATACAAAGAGTATCTGGTGCAGTGGGAGCACAACACCTCCACCTACACATAGCCTCCATCATCCTCAAGCGATCCTCACCCTCTACGTATTTAAAGACATCATCAACATTTTGTCCACCCGTGCCCAGAACTCTCCATCCTTCTATTTCTCCCTCCCATGGATTCGTCACTGTGTCAAACCATCCAGCCTCTCTCTCTTCTCCAATAACACTTGGCGCACTTCCACAATACGCTCTAGCCTGGGGAAACATAGCCGGATGAATAGGCTGTTGCGGCAGACTTGCATTTGCCGGATCGCTAGGTCCAGGTAATAATGTAATGGGTAAACTTGGTAATAGCTCAGCTAGGAAATTATCGAAATGGGCGGTAGGAGCAGGATTATAGGCGCTGGCATCGTAGCCGTACTTCTTTTGTGCTTTGCGTGTATTGCCCACGGTGTCGTGTGCTATGCTATCGAGATCCGAGGCAATGCTGTTACCAGCTATTATTAGACGACTTATTTTAGAGACATCGGCTTGGGAGGAGGAGTCTAGACTTTCGCCTAGGAGATATTCGGTCAGGAGGACCTTTTCGAGCGAATTTTCGGCGCTGGTTCCAGAGAATGAGAGGCCGGAGACGAGGGCAATCTTTTTGCGCCCTGCTTTTTCTGTGTCCATATCTGTATCCTCTTCTTCTTTCTCCCCGGATATTTCCCATCTTGGTTCCTGCGGTGGTAAATCTGGTACTTTGATATCCACTACTTCGAAATCGCCATTTGCGTTTTCTGTCCCCATTACTGCTACTATACAGCCTGTCACCAGCAGCTCTTTATTTAGTTGTCCTCCAATTAATCGCAGTCGTCCGGATTCATCCTCGAGCATTATTTCGTCTTCTCCGTCACTGGAGAGATATTTCCTTCGAGGTGGGGGTGCCGATATCCAATGCTATTCACAGAAAATAATTAGTACCTCAAGATCATGATTTCATACTTCCCTTCTTCTCCAATTGCCCAAATGAGGAAAGGAATTCCCTACATCTTTACTTATATCTTCCAAAATATTCGGCTTCAATGGCATATTCATATAGATTGTACCTGCCACCCAACATAATTCTCCTTGTCTAACATCCAACACTCTCTCTACTTTCCGCACTTCCTCCCCAGAAATCTGGAACCCATCCCAAGCGGCGCTCGCAATTTCCTCGACTGGTTTCTTTAAAGAAGTCAATCTCAAAAAGTACATGTCTCCATATTGTTGTTGATATGGTTTTGCTTTGGAGAGTGCGAATGTAGAGAGGGGCTTGTAGGACGAGGGTACTCGAGTCGGTGGTGAGGAGTGAGAAGTGCTGGATTGAAGGAAAATTAGTTCCGAATTATAAATCCATTGATTTGGTTGAAAAATCACTTACGTGGGGCCAGGCAGTAAGCTGCCATCTTCTACAGGTACCGCCATGTTGTTGTTCTCGATGTTGCTACCAATGGAACTTTTGTTTAACTACGAAGTTGGGAAACGCGCAGGAACGCGATCCGCGAATTCTCGTGTAAATTACATGCACGTGATCACTAATTATATTGACTTGTAAATTTCCTTTCCATTGCAGTGCGGACAGACAGATTTTATTATTTAAGGGACTTCTTTTCATGTTATGTTTTGGAGGTAAGGATTACGCGCAATACTAGGTAACTTCAAGATGCATTATTGCCATCTAAAGCATAGCCATCCAAATATGTGATGAGACTATCTTGGACGAGTTCAACTAGAACTCGGTTGTGGGATTTGATGATCGAAATGATACGCTGTGGTGATGTACCACCCCATGGCGAAGCAACTGTCAGGTATACTTTATCGATTGTAAGATCTTTGACTTATGAAGTCTTGAGATGATTGAACTCAATCATCTTGAAAAGAAAGCTTGGCCTTACGATATGAAGAACCGACACTGGGCATCTTCTTGGTACACTTTCAATTTCCCCAGCAGCCCAACTTCAAGCAAATCTCAAGAGGCATGACAATGAAGTAGTGATTTGCTTCCATCGTAAATGGTCACTGCACTCGAGATGGACTGAAAATGGGTTGAGTCAGAATTCTTATTTCGAGACTGAATGGTTCCCGATCAATCAATTGACGATTACATTCTGGTTGTACGAACCATGGCAATTGAGCCTTGTTGAGTATTGCCACAATGCGATAGCAATTTTGATGCAGAATTCGGAGTAATTTAGAGTACTATTATTGCGCTGAGGTCATTTGGGATTGCAAAGATCAAATTGTAGATTCTGGTTATGACCCAACGAGATTGAATGCCTTCCCGTGTAGAATGGCTGACGCTATCATTTAATACAAATAGTAAGAGTCTAAAGTAACTTTTAACCTGAATTTATTTTCATTATATGTATGTCTATTGCCTATCCTTTAAACCGAGAAAATGCCCACCTAACTCCGATTCTGCATGCACATATACCCAATCCAATACACCTTGCCCGACCCCCTAATGCCTTTTGTATTACTCCGTGAGATTCCCATTCCCACTCCCTACAAACTAACAGTAACCGTCATACTGTTGCTATGCACCAACAACACTGGCGGCAAGCCCCCACACAACACCTCCAAATCCCCAAGATATCCCTCACTCGCCTCCCTACTTCCACCCGTTCCTTCAACTGGACTCGGTAAAGTAGTAAATATAACCGCCGTCTCCTCACTTTGACTCTTAATCAATTGATTAAGAATTAGATGTTGTGCTCTACAGGGTAAATCATTAAAACTGAGCGGAATAGATTGCAAAGAGTATGAAGACCGAGTCGGAGAAGGAGGATTACGGGTAGGATTAGAAGAATTGGATGCTTCGGAAATCCTGTCGAAAGAGGGAGAGGAACGATAGGCGGATGGCATACGAGGTGCGGATTTGCGAGCGGTTGGTGGAGAGGGTGTTTCGGCAAACATTATGCTAGGGCCGGGGCCGTCTTCTGTGGCTACGCGGGTCATGGGAACTGGTTTTGATGAGAACTTTGGGGTAGATGCATGTCTAGATATCGGTGGTCTCTTTCCTGGATTACGAGATTGTAAGAGAGATGACGATGCTGATAAATCAGGAGCGGCGGGTGAGTTTTGAGAGTCTTTCAATGATTGCACAGAGCCAGGGAAGTCTGAAACTAGTGATGGCTGAAGACCGGATGGTTGAGGTGGACGTGGTGGTGACACGGGCGCTGAAGCGGTTGGCATCGATACATCTGGTGATTTATTGAAAGTATCAATTATCGATTGTCTTGTAGATTTCGAAATCGTAGGAGGAATTGGCTCCTCTGCTCCCGCTGCACGCTTAGATATGGGGGGACCACGTAAGCTATCGCCATGGCTTCTTCTTCGTGCAATTGGTTTGATCTCTCCAGCATGGGTATCGCTATCTGATTCGAAATCATCGAGGTCTCCTTCACTCGCTGCACTTTCGTCATCAGATTCCGGCTCCTCAGTCTGAAGTTCGGAATCACTGTCGGAATCTTCGCTAGCACTTCCTTGACTAGCATGTCTGCTCATAACATCGGGCTCTAATCTCTGAGATCGCATACCCATACTAACACCTAAGCCTTTTAGATTGCTCATGTTCTGTCGTTTCTTTGATTTCCTTAGCAGCCGTCGGAGTCCAAGAAATCGTTCGGCCTAAAAAACATTTCAAGATCAGGTCAGTCGTCATCAGAAAATAATGAATATACAAGGATAGGAAAACATATAAACATTCAAAAGGATAAGAGGTGGATCGAGCGGGTTTTACTTACATGTCTATACCGTGCACCTTGTTGAAATGATGCGTCAGGCCAAGTTGGGGCAGCATGAAATATGTTCGTTATTTGAGCCAGATCTACCGCGGCAGATGTGGTAGCTCCATGATTCCCACGAAGCTTCTGTATGTCATCCCACCAGTCTTGTCCCTTAAGACATTGTTCGACCTCGTCAACTTGATTGGAGCCAGGGGTTGCACCATTGATGATGATCTCATAGGATGGAATATCTCCTGATGCCAACCAGAATACAAGAATCTCAGCTTCAATGCGCAGATTTTCGAGTAGAGATTTTACCCTGCCTCTTTCTTCTTCCACGTCGTTTTCATATTCAACAAATACAGCCACGCGAAGTTTGTATGCTTTTTTCCAAGCAGGTACAGTGTTTAGAATGACACCAAGCTGGAGTATCAAAGTGTCTATTGCTATTGTTAGCTACCTCAAAGACCTCAAAAGAAGGGAACTTAGAAATTGTGTATCCTACAAGTATCAAAATTGGTGGTCAAAATATTCTGCATTACATCTCCTTCAGCTGCGATTTCAGCAGACATTTGGATGGGCCAAAGATCGATAAACTTCTTGGTGTTCTCAGTATCTGGCAATTCCAGATCTCGAAAACCTTTGGCCACTGCAACGTTGATTTGCAGCTTGAAGAGTAGATCTTCTAAGATAGTGACATAGCTTGTTACGCTCATCATGCCTTCAGTCCGGCATAAATCAGTTGGGAGCACTCCTTGCATCTTCTTCTCCCTACTGTTCTGACGCCTATAACGAGGTGGTGTCTTGAGTTTCTTGACATTGCCCGATGATGGTTCAGATGGCTCCGAAATGTCTATCAATGGCTGAGCAGTTCTAAGGTCATCTAAATTGTAGAACCCCATAACTGCGATATTGGGCCGCATTCCTCCTAGTCCTGCGTTGAGAATAATATTGCGAGCACCCCATTCTAGAGCCGGAGATATGGCAATATTAACGAATGCTTTGATCTTTGAAAAATCAATATATTTGTTCCACGCTGCTTGCTGGCGACGCTACTCTCAGTAGTCAGTAAATGTGGCTTAAATGGTACGACTTATTCCCATGGTATATGAAGCGTTGAAGCTCTACTTACAGCTTCTGGCACGGATTGGCTGAAATCATCTGTCACAATAATATGACCAAGGATATACAGACCACCCTTCTTCATGGAGTTGCAAAATTGAATAAGCTTGTATTGTCGGCGTGGGTCATTAACAAGTAAAATAACCTGAGGGCGCCAAAATTTGACATGCTCCTGTTTAAGCTTAAGAAGGTATTTTCGAATTTGATGATAGATCAAACTTTGAGATACGTCTCCCCAGCTCTTTGGCTCTACCGAATAATGTATAAGAAGGAATAGTAGAAGGAGCATGCCTACACATCCCGTCGCATATAGTCCGTCCACAAAGAACATTGCGACCCCTGACAAAATCGCTCCTGCAAAAGCAGTCTGCCAGTTGAAGAAATGGAAACTGGGACGCCAATTAGGTGCAGAACCGATTGAAAGGAGGAAGCAGGCTAGGTTCATGACTAGAAAGGTCATCTAACAATATTAGCTAATGCTACCCATAACAATTCTTTAGTATGAAAATGAGACGCTGGCCACTGTTGCATTCAAAATATACAAACGAACATAAAATAACATAAAAGGATGGGCATAAATGACAGATGTATACATCAAAATACAATGTCACACATCAGGCCAGCGCAGTTGTCGATGCAACATGCAATTGAAATCAGAGACTGGGTGTGGAGAAGGGGAGTTCGTAGTCTCGCATAATTCGTCAAATCGTACTTACAAGATAAGTCATTGTTACAAAACTGGCGATTTGATTGAGGTCGCCCAGCATTGTAAATTGGGTAACAATGAATGTAAAAATGATGGCAAAAGTAGGTTCATCAGCTTTCTTAGTTCCCTGGCTAAATATAGAAAACCCAGGTAGCAGGCTATCTCTTGATATTGCTTGAAGAAGCTTTGCACTGCCAATAATTCCCATGAGCACAGAGAACAAGCTAGTGGACACTTCTCCTGCTAGGATTAACAGCCCTGACATGTTTGTCTCTTGAAGCACATTCGTATTTCTGAGGAAAGATGAGCGGGTCACAGTGGCAGCCATGGCTACTATGACTAGAGTGTACAAGCAAAAAGTTGTGATAAGGCCATACACAGTTCCTTTTGGGATGGCTTTGCTCGGAGACTTCAAGTCACCACTCATGCTTGCCCCAGCGAATATGCCCCCTGTTGCAGGAAATAAGATCCCAAACAGATCCTGAAAAGTCTCTCGTCCATTGATTTGACTGCCAGCGGCACCTCTAGTAAGCTGAGGCAGAAGATTCCCAGATAATGTTTGCAAGCTAATGCCCGTGTATTCAATACCTAGATTCCGACTTTCAAAAGGGCTAACGACCAATGCAGAAAGTGGGATACTCAGTGTGGCGATGAATAGAATAACCAGTAGCCCATTACTAGCTCTCGCAAAGATCCCAGATCCAGCCAAGCATAACAGTGTACACAAAACGAGTATTACGGTAGACCAAAGGTAGCAATACCAGTTTGTTTCAGGCAATATATGAGCCCAATTGCCATTGTCGGCACCGAAATTTAGCGTGATACAGTCGATAAGACCCACGGCGTTCATTCCAGTATTGAAAACGAAGCCCAGATAAAAGACGAGTCCAATTGAGCCTCCAAATTCTGGACCCAAAGAACGAGATATCAAGTAATATGCACCACCTCCGCGCACTGTCCCATTCGAGGCAATCGCAGAAAGAGAGAAGGTAGTGATAAAATTGATCACGTACGACGCGACAAGCATACCTTGGGGTACTGTCAATGTTTGTAATGGTCTTGTGCGTTCAGAGACTTACCTATCATGCCCAATAGCCCACTTTGTCCTAGAATAAATCCGAATCGCAGGAACATCAAAATGCTCAAAACATTGAGACATGTTGGCACGTACACACCGGAAAACATCCCCAGCTTCTCTTGTCCACCGATTGGTCGAGGTCCCAGCCCTGATCTAGGAATCGCTGTACCATTCTTCTTCTGCTCTGCCTCATTATGCATTTGGACAGTCAATGAATTTTCTCCCATAGTACCAGTAGAGTATGGATCTTGATGCTGTTCCTCTTGAGGGTCCGGCGTTTGGTCGTTGTTAGTTACATCGCTAGAAAATGTGTGTAACACTCGATGCGTTAAGGAATTTCCATTGCCAATGCTGGATTCACTAGCAGGAGCTTCACCCTCACACTGGGTTCCATGCTTGCTGGTGCTAGATTCGCCGATGCTGTCAATTCCCTGGCCCGCATTGGGCATTCTCAATTATTGATAGTAAAACCAATGGCAATATCAATACCCACCTCCAAATCAATATGTTAAATCAAGTAAAGAAATAATGCCATGTACATAGGTATGTATTTTCATATACTCATTAACAGATACGAGATCTAAGAGTTGGTGAAGCCAAGAACAAGGATATTGCCGTTCGACGTCATGTGGCAGGGCAAGGGACACAGGTTACAACAGCGAGATGATTGTTCAGAATGAGTTTCGAACAAAGGAGACTCGGGAGAGGGAGGAAGGAAGAAGAGGAGCAGAAGGAAAGGAAAGAGTTGAATAAATTATTGTTATTATTTGTACTTGATGTGTAAGGTTATAAAATGGCTCATATGAAATTCATCCGTCCATACTTTATCATTAGGTATTTACTTTCCCTCAGCCCATAGGAATGAGAGATCATTACCTAGGTAGATATCTTGGTAACTACTCGTATTGTTTTATATTATTCAATAGACCAATCGAAATATCGTACAAAAAGCATTTCAATCTTGAAATTCAATTGGTTGGTTACTCTCGGGGTCTTCTTACTCGCTGCACCTCCCCCGATTCGTTAGATGTTGATGTTGGATGTTTGAGATTCTCAGACAAGACAAGGGCAATTTTATGTATCTTGCAAGATAGCCGGATAGCTTGGTGTGAGCTGAGAATGAGAATGAGATAGGCAGGTGACAACATAATAACATCGTATTCTATCAGAAATTCGTTTTGATCTTCATTATTGGTAAGTAATCCTGTGACAGCATATGAAATATTCACCGGCTCTGTTGTCATCTACTGTATATCGAGGCTAACGAAATTCGCCGAAGAAGATTTCCATCTTCCCCATCCTTCATAGGTTGTCTTACCAGGATTATTACAATACGGCCATTATCATGAGATAAGAGCCAGCGAATTGCTGCTCTTCAATCAAAATATATCTACTACCTTCTTCACCGACCTCATTTCATATCATCATGTCGACTCCTTCCTCTTCACGACCTCTGCCAGTTCCGATGAGCTCGTCACCATCACCAGGCTCATTTAGAGGACGGTCGGGAAGTCCGTCTTCAAGAGATAAATCAACAGCCCGATTAGCTTCACCAGTACCTTCCCATCACGGCACTCCACAAGTTCGACAGATACCTACTCCGAATCAGGCCGCCGCCGCAGATTCATCTGAGAGTATTACTCCTCTCCCTCTGGCTGGCGCAGGTGGTCCAGCATCTTATGCGCCTGGCCCAGGTATTAGCGCGTTGGCTGCTGCGCTGTCGAATTCTATCGGGCAGACTCCTTCTACCTTTGGAACACCCCCCATCCGTTCATTATCACCAGCCGCTGCCGGTAAACAAATACAAGGAACAGGAGCGCATAGTAATTATGGCTCTCTTCCGCGATCGGTACAAGGAGGGCAAGGATGGGCTGGTCCGACAGCCTACGAGGACCCAGAAATTATAAAAAGACATTTGGTACAACAAGGGCCTTCGCAGCTAGGAGGTGACGGTGCCGCTGATGGGATATTTGGCCCAAGCGGACAGTCACCATCATTCCGTGTGGGCTCTCCAGCTAGTACATCAAAACAGGCAACTGAAACTATAGCACCTGGGCTAGATGATGATGAATTTTCGAGTCTGCGATTACAAGGTGGTGACGTTACCAGACCCATATACAGATGGACCGAAGATGCTCACAGAGCGAGCCGATCTCAAAGGAGTAAGAGCTTTCACATCTCGCGACCAGAAGCAGAGAACGAAGTTCTTGACATAGGCACAATCAAATTGCCAGGTGGATTCAGACGAAACTATCTACGTCGAGCAGCAGGCAGCCCAACTCCTGACGGCATAGATGTAGAAGAAGGCGGAGGACTCGCGCAACGACAGCCAAAAATATTTACCAACAACTTCCTCGAGTTTCTAACCATCTACGGCCATTTTGCTGGTGAAGAATTGGAAGAAGACGATGAGGTACTCGGACCTGACGAATACTTTGGATCGGATGCTATCTCTGATGATTATGGTGAAGGTAGTGATGAGGATAGAGAGCCTATGGAGAATAGTGCTCTGCTTACACCTGGTCGCCGAAAAAGAAAGCGCAAGGAGCGCGCACCACAAGGAACAACCACACCTTTTCAAGCTTCGTTGCTGTTGCTTAAATCTTTTGTGGGTACTGGCGTGTTGTTCCTACCTAAGGCGTATCTCAACGGCGGAATGCTTTTCAGTAACATCATCCTTCTTCTCGTCGCAGCTTTGAGTTATTACTGCTTCGTGTTACTCGTCAACACGCGACTAAAGGTTGAGGCGTCTTTCGGAGATATGGGAGGTGTTCTCTACGGGAGATGGATGCGAACAGTCATTCTTGCATCGATTGTCATTAGTCAGATGGGATTTGTGGCTGCATATATCGTATTCACGTCAGAGAACTTGCAAGCTTTCATAGCAGCTGTGACTAATTGTAGAGTTCACTGGGAGGTTTCATGGTTGATCTTGCTACAAATGGCTATTTTCTTGCCATTCTCTCTTTTGCGCGACATCAGCAAGCTCGGATTTACCGCGCTCATAGCAGATGCCTTTATTCTTGTTGGCTTAGTATATCTCTACTACTACGACATTTTCACAATCGTGAAACAAGGTGGTATCTCTGACATCGTCAATTTCAACCAGCAAGACTGGACGTTGTTCATTGGCACCGCCATTTTTACATTCGAAGGAATTGGCTTGATCATTCCTATTCAAGAATCCATGAAGAATCCAAAGAAGTTTCCTCCTGTTCTTGGTGTGGTCATGATCATCATCAGCGTAGTATTCATCTCTATGGGTGCTCTTTCTTACGCTGCATTTGGTTCCCATATAGAGACTGTTGTTCTTCTTAATCTTCCACAGAACGACAAGATGGTCAATGGTGTTCAATTCCTCTATTCGTGCGCCATTCTTTTGTCAACCCCTCTACAGATCTTCCCAGCCATCAGAATCACAGAGAATGAGCTCTTTACTAAAAGTGGAAAATACAATCCTTATATCAAATGGCAAAAGAATGTTTTCCGCTTCTTCGTCGTTGCCCTGTGCGCATCCATTGCATATGTTGGCTCTAACGATTTAGATAAATTTGTTTCGATCGTGGGAAGTTTTGCTTGTATTCCACTAGTATTCATATATCCGGTATGTTCTCTGATTTCATTGGCAAATTCCACTTCAGTCACATACTTTGAACCCTAAAATTAAGAGACTAACCTTTTATTAGCCAATGCTACATTATCGAGGTGTAGCTAAAACACGTTTCCGCAAAGGGGCAGATATCATGCTTTGTATCTTTGGCTTGGTGGTCATGGTATATACTACGGCCTTGACCATCATCAGCTGGACAAGTGGTGGTGATAAAGTTCCAAATGTTGGATATTGCGATAGAAAAGACAGGGCCGGAGGAGAATCGCCATTGTTCTAAATCGTATACACGGCTTGATCTCACAAGTGGTTGAAAGACAGACGGCTGTGCTTGTACGCATGTATAAACTGAATACATACATACATACATATGGATGGGGCATTCTTTTGTCGTTTTTTATGATACTAGATCTTTTAAGTTTTTTCGGATGGTATGGCTGGATCGGGTGCATAGCGTAGCATTGCACTGGAAATTGATATCTCTTAGTTTTTCTTTTCGTTCTCTGTTGTCTTTGTTTTACAGCTATAAATGTCAGGATCAGATTGTTATAATATTCAAATTGGCCTCAAGGCTTTCGTAACATTTGATTGTGGATGTGCTATTCACCATAAATCCTCACAAGTGAGCTCATTTGGTTCGCGTAAGAAGTTACCATTATCCGTAGAAATCTTCGGGTTCGATGTTTGAATGTGGTTGTGGTTGTGGAGCAAGCTTTTAGATCGCGTTCACGTGAAGGAGGGCTTCACTAATTCTCAGGAGTCTTTCAACCTTGCCTGCTGCTTCTCTTCACTTGCCAACCCACGTTAGCATGACTACTGCCTTTTGGCTTACGTCTTTCTTACATGCTAAATGACATGCAATCAATTAGCATTCGTTCTGATTAGCAGATTCTCAGATTGCTCCTATGGCATACTATCCATTTGCGGCCTTTACACAAAGAGATGACCTCACAATACCCTAGTTCTCGAACCCCTTCTCACAAGGGGTAGCGAAGAATCATCAAAGGTAGCGTCTTAAGTGCCAAACAAAGGAACGATTGTGCTATATTAAGATTATATGTCTCTCGCGCATTCAAGAGGTGTCTACGTCTTTCTGTTCTTACCCATTGCTGTCAAACTCATACGTATTTCCAAACTAGCTTAAGCTTTTTATCTTGAATATACATAAATAATCATGGCTGGTGCACCACCACCCCCGGGCCCCCCCGCGGGAACTCGTAAGTGTAATTGTTCTTTTGGCTGCACATCGCTCAGTTCTAATGCTGAAATCTAACCCTACGTTTCATCTCCCACATCATTTTCACACTGACTACTCTTTTGATTCCACCTTCCCTCCCCATTCCTCCCTAAAAACGCCAAAACTTACTTCCAATACAGTTATCAACGGCGCTCCGGCAAGTAAAATCACCGCCTCTATGAACACCCTCGCGCTACTCCCCATCCTCCGCAAGACAACTATGCGTCCCAATCGCAACCTGCTCGTCGGACCCCGTCGCATTTTAAACGAAGAAGCATGGCTAGCAACCCAAGTCGGTACTCTCCAAGCACGTCTTTGCACTAATTGCAGGAAGGGAAATGGTCCGTTTACCGATTGTGTGGTGGCTGATGGCCATTTCAAAGAGGCATGTACGAATTGCTATTATGGGGGGCAGGGGAGCAGATGTTCGTTGAGACATGGTATGTTTCTATTCTTCTTTCTTGAAAATGGACACGCAAATTGGGGAGGAAAAATTGAAGCTGAAGCTAATTTGGGTAATAAATAGAGCATCAATACGCAGTGGCGCATCTTCAAGCAGAAGCCGAAGATGCTCCCGATATTCCGGGCATGGCGCCTGCGAATAATTTCGGTGGCCAGCTTGGCGATTTAGCAGGAGTAGCCGTCGGTATTGCTCAGCAGGGTATTGGTGCTATTGTTATACCCGCGCAAGGAGTGCCTCCCGCAGCGAATGTTCCTCGTGGGGGAGGGACCGGTGGCCCAAAACGTATTGCGCCGTTATTGGTGGGACCTGTGGGTATTGGATTGGCTGGTGCAGCTGCGGCTGCGGGTGCTTCAGCTATTTTGGTGGGTCCGCAGGCTCCTGGTGTGTTTGGGGGGACCAACGCATCTAGAGCGCGTGCTGCTAGAGGTTCGAGTGATGCAGAGTTGGAGGCGCACAGGATTAGGTTGAGTGCTGAGTTGGCGAGAGCGTCGGCTGAGCTGGATGCTGTTAGGGGAGAGCAGATTGATAGGGAGGCTTTGAGAGATCAACATGAGAAGGAAGAGGAGGAAAAAGAAGAAGAGGAGGAGGAAGAGGAGGAGGAAGAGGAGGAGGAGGAGGAGGAGGAGGAGGAGGAAGAAGAAGAAGAAGAAGTCACCGCGCCGCCAGCCAAGAAGCCGAAGCATGGAAAGAAGATAAAGAAATAAAAATGTACAATCCCTAAGAGTTCAACGACTAGAGATTCGGGCAAGAGAGGATTTGGGGTTGTTAACTTGGAGTACGAACAGTTAAGAATGACGATATCAAGTTTCATCTTGCTACTGTCTCATTTTGCTGTCTCACACACTTCCACTTTCCTCGATATTTTTCTTCACATCCTTTTCTATGCTGCTCGCCCCAAAATCTTCAGTCGCACTGTTCTCTCAATTCATGGAATTAGAAAGTAATTTTTTTTATTGCAGGTAGATGTTTTTGGTTATGTAAAACAGTATTAGTATATCCAAAAAAACATCAAATATTTGCATCATAAGAACTGATAAATATAAAGCACCCACCCTTCGCGAAGCTATATACTGAAAAGAAATTCGTAAAACTGCATGAGATGAGACCACATGCCCAATCTCAGATTCCCATCCGAAGCTTTGATTTAAAAGATCATAGGGCATTTCAAGCTCATGATATCCAACGCGCTTCACAAATGACTTGATCCCTCTCTAATCAACTTCCTCATCCCCTCCCTCACTTCGATTACAATATCACGAGCATCCATGGTCTCTCGAACCAACCCAACGCCACTGCCAGCGTATGTACACAATCGTCCCTTGTTCCCATAGCCTTCATCTCCTCTTTTCGCCTCGTCTTCATAAAGCTCTTTATTCTGCTCCATACTCATACCGTTCGCTTCATCCCAGTAGCTTTTGTTAACTACTCCTCTTCCATTATATTCTTCAGGCCAGCCTGCTGTTCCTCTTAATCTATCATAAAGGGTTGTTCTCGTGGTTGATACACCACCATCTTCTGCTGCCAATACTGCATTTCGGTAGCCCGTCGGTATCACTGCCTCAGAAGAAGCCAAAAATCGTGTACCCATGCATATCCCACTAGCACCCAACATAAATGAAGCTGCGGCTCCACGTGACTCGACTATTCCACCTGCCGCAATGAGAGGTATGTGTGAATATGCATTTGAACGTAATGCAGATGCGCATTCAGGAAGTAGGGAAACGATCGAGGAAGAATGAGCGAGACCGTGGCCACCAGCGTCAGAACCTTGAATAACGAGTACATCAGGGTCACAAGAGTGAGCGGCTGCCAGGGCAGAAGAGACGGTGCCGACTTGGATCCAGATCTTGGTAAGATTGCCTGTGAGCTTTCGGATTGAATCTGTCCACTCCTGCAAATCCGAGCTAGTATGCGGCGCGAACAACCATACCGCTGCAGGGGGGAATGTAAGGGGAGCGAGAATTGACAGGACATGCTCAAGATCACAACCCCAGACTATAAACCCTATCCCTATAGGAAGAGTATCTCGATAGCTTCCGGGAATAGGGTCATCTGAGAGAGAATCTTGGATCTCTCTGATTTCGTCCGAAAGGGTGGTGAGACTGGATGGTTTCTGGTATTAGCTTGGGCATACATGAAATTGTGCATAGCGTAACTCAGACTGAGATAGAGAAGAGTCCGAGTTGTAATGAATAAGAACATATTGCAATGAACGATCGCTGGATAGTATACTGTCCCAACGCTCGGTGGTCAAAAGTATCAACTGTCTATCAGTGGCATAAAAGTGGAGTATGATAGACACGGTACATGATCCAGATAGCTCTCCTCTTAGTGAGCCCATCTCGTTTATACTAATTATGAGATCTTCTCTGGAAAAAGCAGTGATTTGCGCTAAAAAGCGAATATAAAGAAAAAGGGATTAGCTCACTCGTGACCAGCAGCAAGGAAACCTAGACCACCAGCTCTAGAAACAGCTAAAGCCAAAGCAGGCTTTGATACTAAGCGCATAGGAGCAGATGATATAAGCGGATAAGTTGTCCATGGGTAGTCCTTACGGAGCGTTTGTTTGTGGTTAGAATGTGACATTATTCGATATGATACAGATTTCCTGTAG
The DNA here is from genome assembly GCA_004786275.1 of Botryotinia convoluta. Taxonomy (NCBI): domain Eukaryota; kingdom Fungi; phylum Ascomycota; class Leotiomycetes; order Helotiales; family Sclerotiniaceae; genus Botryotinia; species Botryotinia convoluta. Next base: position 13,858 of record PQXN01000224.1, on the reverse strand, counting down.
CTGGTAGATGCGAAGTAATTGGAATCAATGCAATTTTCGATGTCTGAGGATGATACGAAGAAGCTGGAGGGACTTGAAGATGGAAAACAGGGGATATCTATTTGGATTTCATGTACAGCGCGATAACAAAATAAGGACTATGCTGAAGGTATCTTTTGAAACGTGTTGTGTAATTTTAAAACAAATATGAAGTGATAAAAAACACTCATAAATACTTTATTTTGCAAAAGAAAAGAAAAATGATGCGGTCGGTCGATGGGCTAGATTGTTGACTTCACAAATGAAGAGGAGGCTGAAAGAGGCTGGTGTGAGCCTCGGCCGCTTCCACAATGTCACACTATACCCAATTTGCATTAGCTCTTAATTAGTCTTGGCATTATCTTTGTCACCAGCTTCACAAGTTTATATCTTCACTGTCACTGCCAAACTTACAACCACGCTGCCTCTTACTGGTCCTGCCATAGCTCCTTCCATTCTTTCTTGGATAACGTATCATACCTTACTCCAATTGAAATATCAGCTTTAATCTTCCGACGAGCACATTATACCTTGAAATACATTGTAAGTTCTTTCCAATTTGTAGCAAAATCCACAATGTCAAAATAGGCACAAAGAGGAAATGATCAAAAAGAACAATTACTAAAGCAATCATGGCCGCCTTAGGAAACATGTCTAACGCGCCTGAGAGGTATATCTTATTTCCATAGCTTTTATAGCTATATGCGCCCCGCGCGACGATGAAGGATAGAAGCTAATCATACACAATAGATTCGAGTTATTCATTCTCGGAGATGGCGAGAAGAAGTGTACTGAGGAAGCCGATACGCGTGAGTTGTAGATTAATTGCGCAAATGGGCTCTTCTACAGCAGATTATGCTAATAAACTATTATCCAGGCACCCCCAACTCCTCGATTTTTACCTTCAACAAAGAAGACCACACTCTTGCCAACATGCTGCGTGCTCATTTGTTGAAAGATCCGCATGTTATATTTTCTGGTTATAAGAGTACGCCTACCACACTACTAGCACAGTTCCATTATACCAATGGGTACCCAGGCTTTTTCCAGATTCTGTACTAACTGGAGGCGCATAGTTCCTCACCCCCTCTTCTCCAAATTCGAACTCCGAATCCAAACTGATGGTGAGATAACTCCCAAGGAGGCTCTTGTCGCTTGTTGCCGTAACTTGGTATCCGAACTCGAGGTTTTCAGCCGCGAATTTACAAAGGAGTTTGAGTTACGAAAGATGGTCAGCGGTGACGTCGCGGCTGCCGACAAATAATTCATTATATAAAAGGATAACTATCTGGAATTAGGGATTGGGGCGTTTTGGGCAGAGGAAAGAGGGTAATATGGCGCAAAATGGTACGGGGTCTTGAGGTTCCATCACGATCTGGGTTGGTTACATGGAGCTACACAGTGGATTTCTAATTCCTCAGGGAGGAATGCCCGCCAATTTGCATTGACATTCAAGTATTTCAGCAATCGCAAGAGATTTGTTTTCCTTCACTGGATCGTCTATGAGTTAGTTGTCTATGAGGTGAAATAAGTGCGCGCTTCGTGCTTGAAGAGGAAGCCGGTGCGACGTGTTGTAAAGCGCAACATAATCATTCAAGCTGAAACAGGGAAAAGAGAGGTGTTGGATCCGTGGCTCTGCAGGCATACATTTGTATGCGGCTTTCCAATACGATTACTGCTGATCATGACTGATAAGTGCAACAACAAAGGTCTATCTTTCTTATGTAGTCCTCACCTGTTTTTCATGAATCTGAGTCAGAGATTGAAGGCCAGTACTACTCTATTCGTAAAGGATACTCGCAGACACCAGTGGACATTGGTCCATCCAATTGATTCAATTCATTGGACTCATCCCTGGGAATTTCGCCCGTAGCACTTTTTTTTTTTTTTTGCAACAAATGGTCTTTGGTATAGGAACAAAAACGCGAGGGCAGGTACAATCAAGTATAAGTGTAAATGTTACCACGAGTACCCAGGTACTTTCATACATGCACAAGCATACCTAGGTATCAAAACCATCAAGAATGATGAGTAAATTATGTACTACTGAATGGCAATGGCTGGACCACGAATCATGGAATGTATCTACATTGTGGAATGCACCAATGCACGTAATTATTTCCTCCGAGATATATTGACACAGTTGAGTCGCGGGCCAACAAGGGATCTAATTCGGACCTTTTGACATACGTCAAATTGCATTCCATCTAAAAAAGGTAAATGTCATATTGGTTTGTTTCCTCTCTTTCGACATTCGGATCCCCTCGCCCTCAATTAAGAAGACACACGGAAAACGAACTTCCTATTAAGGATTTGCTTCCTCTACAGAGCCTCACACTCAGTTAAGAATGCTGGCAACACACCACTGTTTTGAAGTCAAGGTGGAGGTCGTGGCTGGCTCTGATACTTTTTGATGAAGAAGAAAAGAAAATTGTTGCGCAAAATTTGAATATTTGTAGCCGCAATGGTGATCTGCGCTAATTACTAAGCGAAAAGCAGAGTTTGCTTTTCGGTCTAAACCCATTTGAGGAATGTGACAAGATTCAACACGTGATATCGCGATTATTCCAACAGATTGATCCAGATTTCATTCCACGGATGGGCGGCTACGTAACATGTCAAGATTTTCTCTTTGCATTCCGATCTTTACTTCAGTGCGCCATGAGCAGGAATTTCTTTAGTGTAATCCTTTGTGAGTGGAGGAAGTACAAATTCCATTTCACACCTTACTTGCTCAGATCTCATCTCAACCAGTGTTGAGCACTTATACGTCCCAGCAAGTTGGTAATCCCTTTAAAGAATTCTTCGGTCATAACGTCTGTGATTATGATTGTCATGCTAAGCGTCTGGGGTGAGATTTTTCCGTGAGATGGTTGCTATGAGCATGAATTGGTGACTATCATTCCACCTCGCAATTTAAAGAATGTCGAAACAAGGCGTGAATTTTTGGTGCAGTATTTGCTCCTTCTCCTGTATTTAGAGAGTTGCGGCTCTCAGTTTGAAGATTTGCTGACGGGAAGGATATACAAAGTCCTCACTTGGAGTAAGCCACCCAGTGGGCGAAGATGCTCCTGGGGCGTTCAGATGCTTCTTGAATCCTTCCTGCTTCTACGCCGCATATAAAGGTTATCATTCCTCACTACTGGAAAAGGGAATTTTAGTCTTATGCATTCTTCCGCGTCTATTTCGTATGTGCTGTTACTACACATATGGTGCGAAGGGCTTTTTTTAATTACTGCGATATCTTAATTCCGAAGGTCAATGTCTTGAGTTGGCTTTCAGGACCCGGTGTTGAACTCGGGTATGAGGCTTCTCAATGCGGGGAGTGTCAAGATCGTGGAACACTTTAGAAGAAAACATATATAGCCGAGGACATCGCCACTTTTGGCAATTCGACTCTCTTTGAGTCGTAGATTTAACAATATTCTCCATGGTTACATGGTTGCTTCTTTTGGCAGTGGCGGTAGCGGCCTTCCTTGATGTTGAAGATGATTTCGAAAACAATGCAACTGCCAAAGTCTTACCAAAACGGATGGTTGATGATGGAGTTTTCCAGCTAGGAGTGACGAAAGTTGCGGGAGTTCCAAACGTTCGAAAACGACAATCCAAGTCAAATTTGGCCAACCCTTACATTGGGGATAATTACATGATCACCGGTATGTCATTTTAAGCGTAGCCTCGATTATGTTGTCTAATCATAAGTAGTACAAATTGGGTATCCTCCGCAGTCTATAACCCTCAGTATCGATATAGGGAGCAGTGATGTTTGGGTGAATCCACAGTGCGCTACCTCGGGGTGAGCATCATTTTGCTCCAGTTATCCTCAGTACGATCCTACGAAATCTACGTCTTTCGTACCGTTGAGTCAAGCCTTGAATATAGTATATGGTATCGGTGCAGTCACTGGAGCTTATGCGACGGACAATTTTATGTTGGTGAATATTCCAGTTTCCCAGGTGTTTATTGACAAAGTTTAGGATGGGATCAGGTCCGACCCTTAAAAGACTTCAGTTCGGTGTTGCGTCAGGCAGTAATCGAATGTTTGCGGGTATAATGGGTGTATCCTGGGGGCTTGGCTTTGGAACTGGTTATTACAATATTATTGATCAACTTGCCTTGCAAGGTCTGACAAAAACTCGTGCATTTGCCATAGACTTGGGCAATATCGATACAGCTTCAGGTATGACTTCCAGGTTTCCATGACTGTACTGGTTGACTCATTCTATAGGCTCCATTATCTTTGGAGGTCTCGATACAAAGAAGTACTACGGCTCACTGATTAAAAATCCCATTATACCATTTTATCAAAGTCCTGATGGGTATCCAAGGTAATTTCTTTTTTGACTTTCCTCCTGCGTATTGGATGGTCTTACTGAACAGTATTGAAATTAGATATTGGATCAACATGACGTACTTTGGTATTACATTTCCAGGTCAACTACCGACGAATTTGACATCTACCGGTTATGCGAAAGCCGTCATTGTTGACTCCGGAAGTACATTGAGTTATTTGCCACCTTCACTTGTCAACGCCATGCTCCCTTATTTTCCAGGATGGGTCAGTAAAGGGGGTGGCCTATATACCATTCCTTGTAGCTTCCGAAATATTGCAGGGACGATGGATTTCGGATTCGCAGGGCAGATTATCCGGATCCAATTAGCTCAATTCATATGGTTTAATGGTGCTACATGCTATGGGCCCATTGCCAATGCTGCCGAAAAGACGGATGTGATTTTAGGAGATACCTTCATGAGAGGTGCTTATGTGGTGTTTGATCAGGACAACGCAAATGTTGACATTGCGCAGGCTGCGAGTTGCGGATCAAATATTGTTCCCATTACTTCGGGTACCGATGGAGTTCCTTCAATGACAGGAGGTTGCCCGAGTCCAGCATTTCCTTATGGAACATCATCTTATACGGTTAGTAGCTGTCTTAATCTTTCATAATAACATATTGATATCGAAGCCTTGGATCAAAATGCTAATATGACAAAAAGGTCTATCCAACTCCTTCGGCGAGAATCTCGTCTTCTTCGTCCACATCTTCTTCATTCAGATCTTCTTCATCCACACCTTTTTCAAGAAGTAAGTAATCAATTTGACTTTGCGCTCTCAATCAGAATAGCAGATAGTTTACAATACAAAATTACCCCTTCCACCTTTATTTTAGAGCCAACACTAACTCGAATTATTTAGGTTCCACAACTTCGTTTGCCTCCCTTCCTGCATTGATAATTACTTCAACGACATCCCCTCTCGTCACTTCAACAACTAGACCTTCTACCACTTCATCCTCTACGTCAACAGGTAGAGTTTCCACCGCTCTGTTATTGATAACCACTTCGACGAGCTCTTCCCTCGCACTAGCAATAACGAGATCTTCTACTACTTCGTCTTCTACGCCAACTACTAAATCTTCATCCTCGTCGCCGGTTCCTGCTTTGATTGGCTCCACGACTACGTCCACGACATCCACCAGGGTTTCTTCGCTTTCTTCCTCTCGTTTTTCATCTTCATCTATATCCTGCGGCATAGGTTGTGGACCGGCGACCACTGTATATATTACCGTTACGAAGTTGGTCTGAAAATGATGCGCGTGTTCAATCTCTTTTGTTTCGATTCTAGATGGGATATGTAAGGATGGCCCGGTATAATGCATCATGAATAGGTTCGTTGTGATGCGATTGGGCAGGTTGGACTCGTTTTTTACTTAGGCGCCTGTTCTGTGTGGTTTATTATATGGTGAGACACTGGACAGCCTACAGTATACGAGGACAGCTGTCCAGGGAAAAGATAACTGGCCCGCTTATGTCGAAACGTAATCGGATTATATGCGAGTAGCGAATTCGGTTTAAAGCTAGTGGGTTTGGACCTTTTGATGGATATAGAGGGTAAAAGAACTTAGAATTCTCTTTTCCGTCTATGTGCTTGTTGGTCTATCAATATCAGTGTGCAATTGTTGTTATTCATCCAATCTAGTCTAGTGTATTGAGCAACGTTCCATTGTTCCTTGTGAGATTAGTAAACGAAGGGTTTCAGTGCAGGCTCCAAAATGCCTCGATTATACCGGAGACGAGTTCGAACGCTTCTTGTGATCCTGCAATTTTGTGAGATGAAAGAAGATCGAAGAATATTTCCCGATGGATTGTCAAGGTCGGTATGTAGGCCTACTTCAATTGCCACACCGCAGCCACTTCATACAAGGGGAAGAACTGTTAATCATTTGGTCCCAAAATATATAAGTAAGATGTATACTGAGATTCTAGAATAGAGTAGGGCACATGAGCCACGCAAGTCCAATAATTCTTATGATTTGAAATTTATGTCCGCCTGGAATCTGGCGCGAAAAAGCCATGGGGTCAACTCTTTTCTGAAAACCGGTTGCCATATAAATGCGATAAATGCGACTACCAACTATTGATGTTACATGCTCACTAGAGCCAACATACATGACTGCATTCGAACAACAGTTGGTGCAATCTTCTTCGCTCTTGTAAACAATGTCAAATAACGATGCCATCCAATCTGCCGCATCTCGTTGCTTCGACATCGCTGGAAGTCAACATATGGTAAGAGGTCATGAAGCTTCCGCTGACTATATGGACTCATAACCACCTTCGTCGAGGATTTCATGGGTCCACCGAGTATGACTTTATTAGACCTCTTAAAGTAATCCCATTGCAATTTCTTCTTTAAAACCCCGTTACAACAAGTTGAGTTTGTAGTATGGTCACTACCTCCAGTACTTTCATTCTCAGAAGTTTTGCTATTCCGATCTTTTACATTTCATATAATCACATGACGGCAGTAGGGTCTGGATAAGTCCCTCTATGATTGATGAAGATTTGGATCAATTATTTTTAGTATTAAAGTGTCCCAAGTTGAGGTTTACAAATTTCATGTGCGTTTGTTGGAATTTGAGTTTGCCACGGGGGTCGTAAGCCTGTGGAGATTACCTTTAAATTAGGCCATGGACACTATTTGACTACCGAACTTTTCCATCCCATACGTTGCTGCACTCCCAGACTTTTTCAACACAATTTGAGCCGTGGACACCCATCTACAGTAACACTCGACGCAAACTACAATGACATCTCACAAAATCGCCAGCTCTATTTTCGTACATATGTATCTATTACACGTCGTCGGGGTTTATTTAATAAATAATCTGAGACGTTCATAAATAAATCTATCACTCAGTACCGGTACTTCAACCGTTTTAGCGGTAAAGAAACTGATGAAACGCTGGCTTCAAATTACACCCAATCCATACCATCTCCCTTTAAGGAATCTTGGCAATCGATCAAAGTGGATATCATTTTATGTTCCTGGCTCACAAAAAAGCTGATAGCCGTGCTCGCCTTGATAACGAATATCGGAGTGGCTCGGAGTGGTTAGATGAAGTGGAGGCTGTGGAGCTAATCGTTGAAAGGGATATAAATTTGGAAGAAGCTTAAGCTTGGATCTCCATACGATGATGAATTTCAATGAAATTGGATCTTAGTGGATCATTATGAATTGGTTCGATTGGTTCTGGACTTTCAAATGTTTAGGACTGAAGATCGGATGAAAAAGACCTTCCCATCCCTTTCTTTGCTTGATTTCAATTGAAGCTTGTTTGGTTGGGTTTGTGTGCTGTTCATCCTATCTTCATTTTCTTCTCCCCTTCCCTTCCCTTCCTCCTATTTTCCTATACTTTCTTTGTAACGATTTATCTGGAATTGTACCAGTTATATACCCCATTGTTTACTTTTAATCCGGGCAACCTTAATCTGAACTTTATTTGCATATCCGTCCATCTCAATTGTGTCCGCCAATCTTTTCCAAATCCAATCTCATTTGCCTTTCCCCAACTCCATAGGTACAACCACAACCTACCTGATCTGACTCTCCTCTTTACCTTTCCAATGGTTCACGCACGCACTTTTTCCCGCCAGCTTGGCAGTACGCTCCCTACGCACAATCAACCCCAAATCCCACCTCAAATTATCATCTCCGATTCAGAAGACCCACACAAGCCTGTATACTACAAGACTACACACTGGAAGAACTCCTTCCTGAATTCCGTTCAATCTTCGCACATCAAGACTAGTACCTCTTTCCGAAGTCTTCTGACGAGAATCCAAAAGTTACCTTCCAGATCCAAAATACTACTTGGTCTCGTCTGCCTTCTTTCCTTGGTATCACTTATTGGGGCGCTAGGCGGCGTACGTCTAGATCTCTTAAAGGGAGGAGAACGATCTCCATATACGCGGATACATTATGCGACGCATAATAAGGGTCCAAAGTTTGATCATAATAGGGATAAGGGGGTGAAAAGGGAAGAGGCCCCACCAATACCTGTACAGGCTATAGGACTCACGCCGAAGAAGGTGACACCTGTAGTTCATGAAGAGGGAAAGAAAGTTAAGAGGGATGAAATATCGACTACGGGACTTACGCCAAAGAAACTTATGCCAAGGCAGTTTGGGATTGTAGCAGATGCAATGTTAATGTGATGGTGCGGCGTTGAATGATGAGCTGTAAGTTATCTCTTGGCCAATGTGGAAAAGTTGGAATGCGAAATGAAGCTTGTAGAATTCTTGCTAACATCTGAGGAAACAGTGCGGTGACGTATGCCACAAGCGTTTGCTAAATGCTAGTAACTTTGAATCGGATTTATCGTCAAGCGGATGTGGTGAGGACTGAATGAGGAGTATATCGGAGTTTGAAAGGAAGGAAGTAATATACCAGGATTGAAGGAAATATTAGAAGAGCCTTTGGATACGAAATAATGCAGTAGAACATAGAGAAAATTTGTCATCAAAATAGAATTTCAAACAATATAAACCCACCTAATCTAAGGCTCTCGAAGTTTGGCCATATGAAACATGAATTTATTCCATTTTCAATCAACTGCAGAACAGGAACAAGGATTTAGAAGAAATTTTGCGGGAGGATGAAATCTGTCCTACTCGCCGAAAAGTTTCCCATACTGTCTCGTCTAATATCGCTGTTTCATAAGCCTCACCGTCATTCCTTGGGGTCGCCATTTTCGGCTATTCATCATTCACACTGTTATATCTGACAAACTCTCACTTTTCGTCCACGAGCCTTGAAAATGTATGTACGAATATCTCAGGAGGCAAGAATGAAAAATAAGCTTCCACAGTCTACTGTTTCGAAACCGACAGCTTCCGTTCTGTTGTGTCTCATCGTGTTTCCTTTCCCGGCCTACCTACGTCCATATCGATGTGTCGAGACCATCGCTCTTGATGCCTAAATCTGTTGCTGATGATGACCGGATCTCGAAAGGGAAATGGAGATAATGAGAGCAGTATCGAGATATGAGTAGAATGAATAAGGGCCGCCTTTAGCGCCGTCTCGTGTCCGCTACATGGTCTCAGCAATCGTAACAAAATCATCTTCTCCGGTTTTAGCTGTAGTTCTTATGGTAGGATTTGGTGATATTGTATCGTAGTTGCTGGGAATGTATATGAAAAAACATGACTCGGCTCGCTTCCATCGAGCCATGACGAGATCAGGTGAAAGTGGCTGATTGTTATCTTTGGCTGGCTCTTGGAGCTTGATGGTTCCTTCTTTGATCCAGACAACGTGAGAGAAAGCATGGGTGCACTCCAGTGCATGTAAAAGTATTGTATTAAAATTACGAATCAGCTGATATAGTTTCCCACCATGGATTTAGTTGCATCCCTTCACCCCTCCTGTTCTATCTCCTAACTTCAGCTTCGTTGCCCTTTACGCAAATATCGCTGCCTCCTCCAATCTCCTCTCCTTGCATCACCTAAGGTCTCTCAACTGCAAGATCATCTCCAACTCCTCCACCAACCAACACCATCTGTCTATTCTGAACTCTCCATGAACTTGGAGTTCCATCAAAGGATTTGGTATCAACAAAATCATCTTCAAATTTGAACCATGCGGAGAAAACATGTGTTTCTGTTCCTTCCGTGTTGGTGTCGAAATGGTTGAATGTGATGCTGTTGGATTTTGTCAGTCTTAATGTACATCAGAAAGAAGGGCAATACATACTAGGTTGTAACATGAGCCTCGCTGCAGTTTGCTTGGTTGATCAAGATAGCACTACTTGTCAATTGATGAACACCATTTGCAACGTGGGATAAGCCACTCTTTTCGTTGGCGATAATGTCATCTCTTCCGATCCCTTTGAATAATTGTTAGCTCTTGTGTCAATTCTCCCCTTGTTCGCATGCTTCAATGCCCCTCAAAACCCACAATCATCTCTTTCTATAATTTTATCTTGTCCACCATGAACAATCTTCCAAAGAGAAGAAACAAGCCCCAAATTTTGCTTTCGAGTGGATTGGAAAGCTTTGCGTGAAAACAAGAAAACAACATACAAAGTTCGGCTCCCAAACCAGTGAAGTTCGCAATAGCGTCATTCGTGTATACAAATTCTAAGGCAGTCCAGTTCTTAGAATCGAGGATGAAGGTTTCGAAAGCGAGTGTATAACGAATTTGCTCGATGGGTGAGTAAACGTATTGTGCGGATTTGGGGTTGTACAAGGAAGCGAATGGAGACCAGGACAAGGCTCCTGGGAGGAGAGCGAGGGTGAGAAGAACTGCTGGAATCTGCATTGTGATGGTTTTTGATGTCAACTGAAAACGAAGAGGATGTTAATGAAGTGAATGTTGATGAAGTGAAAAATTGAGATCGAGGTGAGGACGAAGGATTAAGTACCCAAGAGATACAGATGCTGTGTCCATAATTTCCGGAAACTTTCCCAAGTATCGAATTCTTGTGAACTGTAGCACAGATTGATGTGCAACTTCTGCACCTTCCCGGGACAATCGAGCTCGTTGGCTATTCAGCTACAAGCCACTATCTAAAATAGACTCGAGAACTTTTTGCACTAACTAACGTTATATGAATTTTGTTTCATCGTGACTATTGGTTTTCGTTCAATATGCTTTTCCCTGAGCATTCGACTTTGCAACTTCTGCCTTCGCTTTAAACTCATATCAGGACTTGATGCATCGGCATTTCGCCTGTACCTGAGTCTAAAGCCCTGTGAGTCGGCTCGTCCCGACTAGTCAAATGTGATAAACATGACTAGAGCAGCTAAAGAAGCTTATTTGGGGAGATCCGACTTGGCACTAATTCACACCGTACTACGCTAAAGTAAGGAATAATTGACTTCCTTATAAGGTTTCTCCTTAAACCCTCTTCTCTATGGTCACATGATCCAAAAATTGGGTTGCAAGGTAATAAAGAGAGTCCAAGAGAATCTTCATTCGTACTGGTGCATTGTTTCTGGGTTCCGTTCTATCTCCGACGGAATTCTTCAGGCTTCAAAAAGGACTTTCAAGTATTGGTGTGAATGGAGATGAATTCATACTTCAAGATAAATCGAGTATAGATTTATTCACGTTGTTTCAAACCCAAGCGATGCATTGATCAAAGGTCAGAATGCTACACTTGAGCCACACCATGGACATTACATTTGAGGCTAACGATATTCAAATCTGACTTCAATACCTAGGCACATTTGAAGTTAAATGTTTCCACTTATTGCAGGTGTTGATTGTCAAGCCTCCGAAAGCTGTTGCTCTACACCGTGGCATGGACAATGCATTTAGTGATTTGATCTTGGAATGGCTAGCTTGCTTTTGTCAGACATTCATTGCTTTTGATGGACGATCCTATTGACCACTATATTCTCACTCGTAGCCAATCTACGAGTCATTTGCTCCCACCAAAAAAATTGTTCTCTGTATGTTTAATTGGATTCTAATATGACTTACAGGAAGAAAAAGAAAGAGTAATGTCAAATCTCCGACAGCAATAACGTCGATGCAGGCTTAATTAATTGCATCAACTATCGCTACTGCTGCTCTCTTTCTTTTTATAGAATCTAGTGATTCATAGTAAGCGCTATCAGTGCCGGTAACCATACCTCGAACTATAGATTTTCTCAAAGTAGGCAGAAGATTGGGAAGTTTCTTGATTGCTTCGTTTCCGGAAATCGTTGCATCTATTGCAAGAGATAGGTTGATGGCTGTGGATTGTCCTATGACCAGTCAGCTCTATGCCTAATCAGTCAAAACCGAAGACAATTCCCTGGTGGATGAAACTGTCTGTCTTCTCTACAACATTTGAAATTTCCTGTGCGACACAAGAGCTTGTGATACAGCAAATTTTTTCTGAGGAAATGCACCAACTTCAAATTCAATAAGAATAGTATGCCTATAAACTCCTACCACAGAATTTTTGAGCGATGCTAAACCTCTGAGATGCTGTTAGCCATCAGTTCCTGTAGTCCATGCTACTCGTAGGACTGACACATCAAAACAGAACCAGTGATCACCAAAGTTCCGCCACTGGGTCGAACAAGTGTCAGCATTTGCGAAACCTACCAGAGAATCACGCCGTTGTACGAATCTACATGTAAAAGATACCAAGCTATACAGTAGCCAAGCATTGATAGAAGAGCCCCGTCGAAAAGTGGCTGTCACTCGAGGATAGTGAAGGGCGGGAGTCTAACACCAGCTTCCAATGGCGAATCACACTATTGAGAGTCAACCATCTGCCACAATACAAATTACACGCACGTTACCTACTCTTGTAAATTAAAATTACAATGGATTTTAGTATGTGGGTACCTATCATTGCCGATATCTGCGACATCTATGATTGGAACAAGCGATTGTCTCAAAAAAAGACAGACAAATTCGCAGAAGCCGAGGATGTGAGAAATAGAATGCATCGGTTTGGGGGTGAGCCAAGGGGAGTATAGCATTGATCTCTCTCTAACAAAAGGATGGTAGACTTAGGATACACAGAATAGGATGAGAGGTAATTATACGATAGGCTCAAGGACAGTGCCTCACCCTGCCCCGAATATTCATCAGGAGTCTATGTGTATGGAAAGGGCTCAGATCTCATCATATGAGTCCTATCAATCCTTGTATCATTGTCATCATTGATATATTTGCCAAGTGACCTACATGGAAAGCGTACCAGCGCTTGAGTTTCCCCTCCTCTTCTCTCCCAGATAAAAGAGAAGCAGAATAATAGCCTTTGAAAGGCTAAAAAGTTTGAGGATTCTTTGAAGGTCGAGAATTCAGTCGTTTCCCCTAGGCTATAGGAGAGGAGAGGAGGATGAGAAGAAAATTTTCCAGCGCTGAAGCGCATGCACTTCAACTTCTGTAAAAGCACATATACAGTAACGCTGCTGCAAAGAATCACTAATTAGACTGGACTGAGAAACTATCAGTACTTACTCAATATCTCTATCCTCAATCAAGTCGTTGAAGCTAGAAACAGCACCACAGAAGACACTACCGACGCCGAAGACGATGTAATGTCATGTACTATATAAATCCACTTGATATTGAATATACCGTAGATTTCGTATCTCAGAATGTAGTTAGTTCTGCAAACGGATAGATATGTACGCTAACAAAGCTCAGCAGACTGAGGGAGAATGATTGCTAAGTTTCCTAATGCATTGGATACAACCAATTCGGAAAGTTTTGATTTCTGAGATGAATTATAGTCCTCGATAATAGCGGACTGCGAGTTACTAGCTACGATAGTGCTATCAAAGCTATAGAGGAGTGTTGTGGAGACAATGGCGGATATACTATCAGTCACTATGTATTGACTAGACTGATTGAATAATTAGGACTTGAATGGGCAGGTCAAGTAGACCTTCCGACCGTGCAATATTCGAACTTATCGATTACCACTATCACACGGAAATTACTCTGCCAGCCGATGTTTCCCGGAAGAGTCTTCCTACACAAACACCATCTCAAAATCCACCACGCACCTCAATAACACTTTTCATCTTCCACTCAATAACCACCCCCCCC